>SNQJ01S0107349.1:0-14118 GCA_010110895.2 Picea sitchensis
GCCAAGATATCCAATGTACAAGCCTCAAGTATGTTCCTAAACATTCCTTAATCATGTTCCAAACCATCCAAGATATGACTCAAATCATATGCCATAATCTCCAAGTTATGCCTCAAAGCATATTCCATAACCTCCAAGAAATGGCTCAAGAATATACCAAAATCTCCAAGACATAAGCCTCAAAACATAGAGAAAAACATACCTTTCAACATCTGAAGACTTGGTGCATGAGATCACTGATCATCAAACCTTCCTTAACTTCAGCATTAAGAGAACAACACCTTCTTCAAACTTTTGCTCATCCTTTTAACGTCCCCAACCTCCCTAGCTAAGCTATGCCACAGACTTCTTCCAAAATATGCTATGATACCACAATATAACGTCCTCAGCCACCCCAGGCTGGGCCATGTCACACCACCTCAACTTATGTAGTTCTTAATCAACCAAATTGTAACATCCCCAACATTCTACCGGTCCATGCTAATCCAAAATTCAGTGCTCAGATTCTACTCTAAATACAATCTTGTGCAGTATTACTTGAAGAAGTGTTCTCAACTTTGAACTATGTTGCGCCACACTAACTTATTCCTTTTAACACAAATTTACGCAGCAAAAATAACTCAAGAAACTGTGTGCACCAACATACTGATCACACAACACAACCATGTGTACAACCACCCTGGCGTCACACATAAATTATGATTTCCCTGTGCCTAGGTTCTATTTCTCTTAACACACACATGAGTTCTAGCTTCATGTGCACACAAGTTACTTTCTTGTGCACCTAGCCATTCAATTCTCTTCTTGAAGACTCATAACCAAAATCACAAGGTTAACTTAACAAGAAAGACTATCATAATTTGTCATAAGCATGCAAAACTACAAATATAGGTTATAAGCACCATATTTACATGCACAAGTAGCATAATACCGAATAAAAACAATTACTTATATGCGACAACATACAAGAATTAACCCATATCAAGCATAGATAAACAAGCACACATTAAATAATACAAGAACTAAGAGCACTTATCTTTTAATAAAGTCACCAACTATGCGCAAAATTCAGACATTCCTCCCAACCATAGACTTTGTTGCTCATAAGCTTTTAGGAACAGGTCACCCTTGCGTTGGGGATTAACTCCAGCAGGGAAAAAATGGTTCCTAGTGACAAGCTAAGGTCTGATTCTCAACAGAATTTATCATTCCTAAGTGCCCATTGTTTCAACTATCCCATAACCCCTCATTCCCCAAGAACTTATCAAACCCAAGGAAGTGTGCCCCTTCTCTGCTCAATAGTCCTTTGGCTTCCCCACTTCCCTTCTAGGGTTACCAGCAACAGGTTAGACAAGAAGTCTCTGAGCCCTATGACTAATGCTCAGCACACCACAAAACAATTCTCAAAAAAAATCTCACCTAGATATTATGCTCATGGGTTTGACAACCCACTTCTCAACATCCAGTTGCTTACCTAGAGGGACTACTCACGGGCCTGACAGCCTGCCTCTTCGACAACAAATCTCTCACCTAGAGAGACTTCTCACGGGCCTGACAACCCGTCTCTTCGACAGTAAACTCTGATTACATCCTCGCAATTCCTTATAAGCTTCTTTATGTAGAAAAGGTAATAATCGGATTTTCCATACAGTCTGACCCCCTTCTGCTCATGAGAGTTGGAAACATGAATGATCATTCCCCAAATAATAATAATTCCCAAAATACATTAAGGCCAACAATATATATTGCATTCCTTCAACTTGACACTTTTCACCTTTAGAAGTATCTTGAGCCACTTGGTGACTCATTCCATGCCCTCAAGAACTTAGGATAAAATAATTATCCAACATTACACTTTTCTAAAAATATTATAAAATATTCCCCTAAGACTTAAGTCCCACCCCCTTTTCCCTTTTCCGGTGGAGTCATCCCCCCATCTCTTTTTTTCTGAGTTTGTTTGCGCATAGCGATGTAATAATATTAATAATTGTGATACCTTGAGTTTTGAAGGTAGCCTTACCATATTGAAGGATGCCCAAATATTTTTTTTATTAAAAATTGATATAATTTTTTTTATTTTAAATCACTAAAATGATATTTATATTAATTTTTAATAGTTATATTATATTATTTTAAAGAGAGGGAGGGGGGCCTACATGTTCAAATGTCCAAAACCTTGATCCCATTCTCATTTATAAAAACATTGGAGTTAACCTATCGACCCCAATATCCAGTTATAGACAAGCTACTCGAGAGTTTTATCAAGTATCAACAAACACCATGCCACGAAGGAGCCCACGAAGGAGCCCACGAAGGGGTGTTATAGTGCTCAATGTGTCGATAATGTTATCAACCATCAACATATATAAAAATGATAAAAGCATTATCTCTTAGAAATATGGGTTATTACACATTGTTTATTAAATCTATCACCAAACGTCTGAGGTTTCAAGAGCGCCTAGGTGTTCTCCAGCAGAGGAAAAATGTCTATGACAAGATCGATTGCCCAATTGTTAGTTGATGACATGTGTTAGATTCTACACCAAAGTTCTTGAGTGTTGCACGTGGCGAGGTCACATTCTTTAGGTTATGGAATTCCCATAACACAGAAATATGCATTGATGATCCAAGCTCCCATCCAATAAAAAATTAAACGTTAGGAGAACACGCAAGTGCAAATGAGAGGCAAGTGTTCAGTCGCCCGAGTGCTAGAGTGTCAAGATAAATGATCAATGCCAAGTGCTCTGTTCACACTAAGTTTTTGAACAACATCTATTTCTGAAGCTTCATGTATTCTAATGGAGCCTACAAATAATTATTACCCTGTCATCAATCATTTTATCCAACAATGGGCCTTTTGAATTGAAATCCTTTGAGGATTCTTGGATATATCACTAGAAATTTGTTCTTGAAAGTTTTGTTGAGTTTTTATAGTTCATCTCTTGCAGACTTCCAAACTAAGAAGGTTGTTAAAAAATGAACACTTACAAAATATCTAGTTGAGAATGAAGGCTTTCTTTATATGGCACAGATATCATTGATGTAACATATTCACATGTCATATTTTCGAGCTTGTTGATTCTTCTCTTGTCAGAGGTTTCATTTCCAGTGGAAGTCAACACTTCCTGGCATTGGTCATTTGATAGTCCTTGGAGAGACATATCTTAGCAAATGTCAAATGTGTAAATATTATATTAATATGGTGAGAACACGACAAGTTTATGAAAGGCATTTCAACACAATTATAGGAGAGTTTAAACATGAACATGATAACCAAAGTTTGAGTGTTTTAATTAAAATAGAGAAATGCAACTAGAAAAGGATAGACAATTTCTTCAGATGAGATTAAAGACTTGACAAATGTGGTATACAGGGTGCTATTTCACATTGTCTTCGAAAGAGTTTTTCAAAGATGTTTGATATTATTTTTGAGAATGAGAGGAGAAAAAGGTGATGATCTCTATGTAGAGAACACACTTAATTTGACAAGGGCTCTATATGGATTCCAATTTCCCTTAACTCACCTTGATAAAAGGAAATTGATCATTAAGAAGATAATCAAACCTGCTCAATATAAAGATATAAATGATGAAGTAATCGGTGGTGTCTGTAAACTCCCTAGAGAAGCCTGGAGGATTATTGCTACTAATGATACACACATAAATTATGATCTCATGTTTCGAGATATAGTGAAACTGGTTGGCAATTTCTACTTACTCAAGTCTACTTCATGGGAGATGTATGGGAGTGGTCCATTGGTTTGATTGAATGCTTTCAAATATCTCTGTTATGATGATGCTATATTCACAAGAAATTGGGAAACGATATGAAATCTTGGAGCTAGGAGAATAGGGAAACAAGTTAAACATCCGAGAGGAAAAAATTTAGGTTTCCAACATTGTACATAACTTGCATAGTGAGCTCAGTACGCAAGTGTTGTAAGTACATTGAGGGTAAAAGGACATTGGGAAATGATTGATGGATGATATAGCATTGATTTTTAGCCTCAAACAACATTGCATCTGCCTCCTAAATGTCGTTTACTGAAGAAAACCGTCACGTTGTGCAAACTTGCTATGCAAATGCTGTAGGTTGCAGTTACACAATGAATTACAACAACTCGCTATGCAAAGGTGACATGGAGCCTTGTCAACACTCAGATCAGCCCAAGATTCATCTTTGGTTGTCCCTGATGACTCACATAAGCTTCAAACTCAAAAATATGTTGGAGAATCTCTTATTGATAAGAATATTGTATGCATTAAATATGGTCAAACATATTCCTATTTTTATCAAGTAGTTTAGAGTTTGTTCCCTTTTTTTTTGTAATTAGATCCAGAGTTATAGGATAGTAGTGAAGTTTGACTTCTCTAGACTACGGAGGTAGTTTTCTTATATATTTGATAATTTTGAATGTGTAAAGGGTCGCCATAAGCACAAGGACATTTTGTGTTGAACATTGTACAAATTTTCTGAATATGAATGAAATACTAGTGCAAAAGTCTAGAACTTTAAATACCAAAGATTCTAGTGGTGGTGACCTGAAGTTTGTGTTCTTTTTCATGTATGTACTTCTTGTTTTTCTTTTTCTTTCATCTGTAGATAATTATATGTTTAAATTGGAAATCAAATGGTCTGAAATTCATCTGAAAATGATGCTTTAGATTCAAGCAATTTGAACACTTTCATTTCTTCTTAGCTCATCAAAATTCATCTTTAATGGTGCTCTGAATGTTGTTATGTGTTTTTCTTTTTCTTCCATCCCATAACAACAAACTTGAAAACTGAAATATTATCACCTACCTAGAATTTGCTTCCTTGAGAGTTCTACCTACTTGCTTTTAGAGTTGACTCCATTTCCCAACATATTCCTTCCCTTATTGCCAACAAACTTTAAAAATGCCTTCATCTTATCAAAGATCTAACCATTGATTCTCAACAAAAAACCTTGTTGAAATATTGTAACTACAGAGAATATTCTAATTATAATTGAATTATTATTATATAGATCAATCCCCTTTTGTGGATTGATCATGTTAGGACTTATGTATGAGCAAATTCCCTTTTGTGGATTGGTCAAACCCTAATTAAATGATGCTAATTAAGAACTCGCCCGTAGGGCTAATTAAAGTGGTTTTATCCACTAGATGAAGAAGTCAGACCTGCTTGATGAAAAGACACAACCCTAACGCTCCTCAACTAGTATAAATAAGAGAGGCAGTCATCTAACAAAAAATTAGTCATTCATCTAGTGCGCAAGTTTTGGAGATAGCTGCAGTTACCAAAAGAAGGAGAGAGAGGCGCATTGCTCAGTCTTGGATATTCTTGGTGGTTTGGTCTTTTATATTGGCATTGTATTGGCAATCTAGATTAAGGAATTTTTTACTGGGTTTTCTCCCCCATGAGGATTTCCCAGGATAAAATGTTGTGTACCTTGTGATTGTATTTCTCTTAGTGATCCTGCTTATGCTATTATTGTCTAGTAAATTAAAAATAACTTAATAGCAACTCTAAATTTAAAAAACCTATATTTTAGAGACCAAGTGACAGGAGAGATCCCTCTCTGAACTAAAAAGGCTAGTTTTCATTTTTAAAGTGGTTTTGTGGTTACCTTTGCAATTTTATTCTTCAACCAAGGAATTTACATAGTGCTAACATGAGAAACATCAAAACTTACTGCCAATGGCTCACTAGCCTAAATTTACATTTACATTTACTGTTGATACCATGGCTCACCAATCTATATGTACAATTAAAAATGGTTTCGGACCAGGGACATTACAAGCCTCATGGGACTAGACTATGCAACAAACGGGACCTTGTGTGACGATACCAGGACAACCAATGGGGGCCTCATGGGACATCCTATGCTTGACCCGTGGGAGTCTACTCAAATATGATTTTATTAAAAAACCTTCTCCAATATGCAGCTCCGAAAAGTCCCTCCTTTGCACAACTCCGCTACTCCACTTTCGCTAAGAAATCACATCCTTGCTTGGTGATTAAATGAGAGGTTCTTGATGTGTATTTATACCCTTCCAAGTAACTTCTTTACTTGGTCTTTGATCTGACCTGTAAATTTTTGTTTGTTACAAATTTTCTCCTTTACTTGACTTTAGGGACAACTTGTAACTTCTTTGAACTTAGAACCAGGGATTCTTGACCATACTTTAGGGCTTCATCTTTAAGAGGGCATAAATTCTCAATCGTGAGGAACCATGTGGCGTGCCACCTATCGTAGGAAACAAAATGACAAGGAATATCAATCTATGATGGTTTTGAATGCATTTGCAATGTCCTTCATGTTCGTTTTCTTCAATTAACTCTAGGCTTCATGACCATGCCTCTGAGGCTTCTTAACCACTTAACCATATTTCCATAGCTTCTTGTAAACTTCTTCAAAGAGTCTTCCCATGAGGGCCATGCTTAAAGCTACTCCATAAGGGGACCACTTTGGAGACTTCTTCAAATACACACATCACTTCTAGAGGCTTATGGACTTCTTCTAGGGTTGACATCAATGAAAATTATTTTTCCAAGAATCCCCCCCTTTGGCATTTATGGAAACACTCATACTCCCCCTGTGACCATTGCTCCCNGTGATTAAATGAGAGGTTCTTGATGTGTATTTATACCCTTCCAAGTAACTTCTTTACTTGGTCTTTGATCTGACCTGTAAATTTTTGTTTGTTACAAATTTTCTCCTTTACTTGACTTTAGGGACAACTTGTAACTTCTTTGAACTTAGAACCAGGGATTCTTGACCATACTTTAGGGCTTCATCTTTAAGAGGGCATAAATTCTCAATCGTGAGGAACCATGTGGCGTGCCACCTATCGTAGGAAACAAAATGACAAGGAATATCAATCTATGATGGTTTTGAATGCATTTGCAATGTCCTTCATGTTCGTTTTCTTCAATTAACTCTAGGCTTCATGACCATGCCTCTGAGGCTTCTTAACCACTTAACCATATTTCCATAGCTTCTTGTAAACTTCTTCAAAGAGTCTTCCCATGAGGGCCATGCTTAAAGCTACTCCATAAGGGGACCACTTTGGAGACTTCTTCAAATACACACATCACTTCTAGAGGCTTATGGACTTCTTCTAGGGTTGACATCAATGAAAATTATTTTTCCAAGAATCCCCCCCTTTGGCATTTATGGAAACACTCATACTCCCCCTGTGACCATTGCTCCCTATGTCCTCATGCTTATGATATTTCTCTCCTTCTTTCATTGTTTCTCTCCCCCTTTAACATCAATGGAAAAGAGTAACTCCCCCCGATGAATTCTCTCCCCTGTCTTATTTGCAAATGTTGTGTAGATCAATGTGGGGATTCTTATATATGCCTCCCTTCCTCTCTTCTAAGGCTTCTTGTCCATTGGTACTTCTTGGTGTAATCCACTGACGTATATTAAAAATTTCCATGTCAAAGTTCCTTCATTACTTGATTTTAAGTCTTCATGGCATATCATGTATTCATTGAGATGGCATCAATGACATAATCATTCAAAAATCACCCCTTGATAGTGTAACTCCTTTTGATCGTTTCTCTCCCCTTATCTTGTTGTACCTCTCACGACTTTCCTTCATGTGAATCGCCAATTCCATCAATCAATATGCTTCATTTCTGAGTCATATTCTTTACTGAACATTCTTGATCTAGGTGGATATTGGTGGTCACCCACCTACTCCACTGGCTCAAAGAACAATTTCCATTTTGGCAGCTTGTTTTACAGTTTTTTGGGTCCCAAACTTCTGGGGCCATTTTGAGGCCCTAAATGACATTTTTTGGGCTCGACAATGCCTGGTATGTATCGAAAGGTATATGTTAGGATAAATGGAATATGTACTCCTCAACTATACCTTTCAAATGATTTATTGAGCACCCCAAATGGAGATCGTATGCAAAAGTTACACCCTCGAGACATTAACATATCAACTACCTCCATCAGTGCCCATAAACGTTTTGGTGTTTCATATCCTAGGGTTAGGGTTTTGGATGTTTAGGATTTTATCATTTATGTTTTATGTTAAAAATTACTTTGGAGCCTCATTTCACTCATCTTCTTGTGAATGAGTGCATCCATCACATCTCTTCTCATAGATAAACTGCCACCATTCGAGCAAGTTTGTTTCAGTCTACATTTTTTATAGTTTCAACAGGTTCTCTTAATTAATAGAAGTAAAGTTTTACTGTATCTATGTGTGTTTCTTTTCTATACATTTGTATTTCATTTTGTTCCATTTATAAATCTTGATTAGTGGTATCATAGCAGTCTGCTCTTTATTTGTTTCTATGTGCATGTTGCCAATGAATTCAGGGTACAAGGAGTTGGGACTTGAAGTAGTTGAGCCCTTGCAAGACCGTCCTCGCCAATCATGACAGCCTCCCATGGAATAATAAAAGAGAGATGATGGAGCATGATATCTGATCCTAAATTAGTGCTTCATAAACTACTAATTTAGATTCATTTAAACAACTTTTCTATTTCCTATATTTACCTAAAGAAATTTATCTTTAATGAATTAGAATTTCACATTCAAAGACAATAAACAAGCATTTAAAACAGATACAATACTTGTCCATTTGATAATGGATTTCACCCATATTGGGCTACATCTTCGGGTTCACTTCAATCCACGAACCTGCTTTATTGATTCTCCTTCAAAGAGGGATTCTCTTTTATAAAAGGACTAATCAATTCTCAAGCAAGTGTACAACCTGCTATCTCTCCTTTACAAAGGGAAAATTAATTCATCAAGCAAGCCTACAACCTTCTATCTTTCCTTTACAAAAGGACTAATGAATCAAAAATCTCTCCCTTCCCTTTCCAAAGAGGATTTTAAATAGTTCTTCATTTGAGAACAACCTCAATATAATGAGGGAATATCTCTCAAGATCCCATAAAAGAGGATCTTGGCACCAGTCAAGGGATTTATTTGAGAAAATATCTCAACCATGCCCATGAAGATCTCAACCTTCCATGAGACTCTCATATTTCCCTTGAGACTAGGAAACTAGAAGCCTATGTAGCTTTTTCCCTCATTAATTTCCTTTTACAATGAATAATACAAAAATACATGAGAACCTAAGCTCAACATAAGTATTAATCATTTTAAATTTTTTCCATTTTCACAAACTTCAACAAGACATATCTTTCGCATGAGAAGTCCACTTGTCTTCATTCAAATTGTGCCAGAAAGCTCCCTATAAGCTCTTCGTTGAACGGAAAAATTTGGCAGCAATGGAGTTGACTTGAATGTGTCGAAATTGAATATCCTTCTGGATCAAGATCCTTTTAAATTATTGCTAGAGGAAGTCCTTGTACAATAAAGGAACGAGATGATGGATAACTTTACACAGATCCTTCGACGACTGCCAACAGGCGGCGCATATTCATCAAGTAGCCACTTTGGAGGCGTCACCCCATTCAAGGTACAAATCAATTTTGATATCCCCTTGTTTTAAGTCCTGATAGATGCAGATGCTATAGATAAATGGTTGAATCTACTCGAAGAGTATTTTTCGGTCCATAAATTTTCCAAGAGAGAAAATATCACGTTTGTAATCCTTAAGGTTGACCCCCATGTCAAGGATTAGTGGGAGAGTTACTGTGATCAAAAGGCCACTGAGGAATCTGCAATATTTTTGGTCATACCCACTTGGGATTCTTTCAGGGATGCTATTAAGGAACAATACTACCCTATTGGAAGCTATGATGACCAGTATATGAGATGGACTACAGTGTGATAGGAAAGGGACCAGACAGTACCACAGTTAAAAAATATCTTCCATACTTTTCACACCAAGCTCAGTATCAAAGACTCTTAATGACATATGGTGCTCAAGCACCGCAGATGTCTACATAGATACATCCAAACAGAAATGGAGTTTCTAGACATCTCATCACTGGGTGCAGCTCATCGATATGCTGTCAAAATCGAGAAGAAATTTAAACAGAAGAAGCAGGAGATTGGATTTGAAAATTCATCACAACACAAGCAGAGAGAAGGTGGTCCCAACCCACAGAAAAAAGGAAAGATAAAGGATTGGCCCCCTCAAGACAACTAGTCCAAGCCATAAACAAAGAAAGGTAATGAGAAGATGAAGAAAGACATTAGGAAGTGGTCTGAATTCCATAAAATCCCATGGAATAACACCGATTATTGTCACTCGAAGAAATCATTGGTGGCCGTGATGAAATCCTCGGAGTCAAAGGCAAGTTCAAAATCTGAATCAGATCCATACAAGGGAAAGTGGATCATTGATGCAGAACCCAGTTCCACTGTCACTACCACCAAGTTCCATCCAAGTGAACCAGAAGAACCGAAGGAAGGTGAACTCATTTTTCACTTGTAGTTGTGGGTGAAGGGTTCTTTGCTACATTTCATTATCGATAGCGGAAGTCAAAAGAACCGGATCTCAACCGAGGTCATCAAGTGGTTGAATGTGTCGACAACACCACACCCGCATCCCTACACCATAAGGTGGCTCCACCAAGGAATATATCTATGCGTCGGCAACCAATGTCGTATTCCCTACGACATCAAGCCCTTCAAGGATGAGTTATTGTGTGATATTTCTCCCCTTGAAGTTTTTGATGTTCTTTTAGGCCAACCATACTTTTTGAAATGACAAGTTGTATATGAGTCTATACCTTGCAATGTTATTATTACTTTGGGTAGACAATTGTACAGGATACGAGAGGTAGCTCCTCCTACCACCATTTCTTTGATCTCTTCTAAGCAATGAATGTTACGAGGAAAATCTCTCTATGGCTAGGGGTAAACCACAACAGATGGAAATTACTACAGAAATCAACTCTAATCTCAAGTATGATATATAGAAAAATATGTTAACAAGACAATATAAGAGGCCTACCTCATCCAAACGTTCGATGAAGTCCATCATTGAGAACTTGACTCAAAGCAATATTCCTGCAACTAGTCCTCAATAACCAAGCAACAAAAGCATATGGTGATAATATATGATGTTAGAACATTCAATAACATAATCCATCAACATTAATAACAAATACGTCCATGGAATAATAATTCAAATATTTGAAAGATATTAATTGGACAAGAAAAGAGTATTTCTATTAATATATAATCAACAGAAGTGAATGAGTTGCAGACTTCCGTGTCGGCACGGTTCGGAACCGACAAACTAAGTTCCTTATAGTTGGGCCTCCACCACTTCAATACTCCACCAAAGGAAATCTCATATAAGAGAGACAATGAAGTTCTCAATCAGTAAGGGAAGAGCTTGGGGGTTGAACAATCTGTTTAGACTTAAAGGAAAAAGGGATGCAAACTCAATGTGAAGTGCATCATTTCTCCATAGTAACATTTCTCTCAAAGTTGAATTATTTCTCACTTTTCCATAGCTCATATTTGGCCCATTTATAGCCTTCAAATGGAACTCAAGGGTCAATTCGGAACGTTTCCAGTATATGAAAGGCTAAGGATCATTGATCTCGTGACGTGACATGGAAACCCGACACCATTTTTCAATTTTGGGCACATTTCCCAATGTACATGGGCTGTAGTGGTGCAACATGCATATAGGCATGTTCTATAGTAGGAAAGGTTTGTATATGTGGAAAAATCATATTTTTATCTTTGGGATTTGCAGAAAAGGGACTTCAAGTCTGCATAGGGAAATGGAAAAAGGCCTTATGTGCAAGATTGCATGGGGTGAGAAAAATCTTGCTATAACAGAAGGCCCCTAATGTGTGAGGTCAGAGGAGTATCTGCAATGGCCGAAATACATTATAAAAACCCAGAAGTGGAGTAATGGGGACCCAACTGGAAGAACTAGTCGCTCATTACAATCTGTATTGACTTTGCATGCATGGCTCCCAATTTGAATTACATTGCAGATCCATGTGAAAAATATACCAAACAACTATCCATGGCCATGAATAGGAAAATAGAAATGTGGTTACATGCCAAAGGTTGTCATGGTCACGAACGAGGCCCAGTAACACCAGTCTCAAAATAAATATGAAGATATTTGTATACAATGGAGTACAATATGATCTCTCATCATCACTAAAGTCACACAGGTACTGGTCCAATGAAAAGGTAGTAACAACTTAGGAAAGTTGTGGCTATAAACTGATGTCTTCAAGTCTTCTACACAATCCACCAAAGGTGCAAGTCTACATCGTGTGAATAAAGGAGTTGAGGTCGAACACAATGATACTTCCTTTGATTATTGGTCATTGAGGTATATTGTTAACAAACGTGAGACATCCTATCAATTATGAAAGTAGGTATCAAGGAACTGAGTACATTATTACAAGTGTGAATAAAGGATTCGGGGTCGAACACTTGAAGAATCCATCGATCAAGAGACATTGATGTATTCCCAACTGTCGATGGTGAGAGAACCTGCCACTAATGACTGCAATCCTCTATATACTCATAGGACTCTAGGTATCGTTTCCAGAATAGATGAGCTAAAGTCGATGGAAGGAGACCCGCTGAAAGGAGAACATTAAGGCATCCCTCATCATTCAGCACGAGGTATAAAGCAGGAGCTTGATGATTTGGAGGAAATTGAATGAAGAACATGTTCACGAACCAATGACCCTCTCCATATTTCGTGTGTGCCAAGTGCAAGCGATACACGAAAAGGACCCTCTGAATAGCATCCAATGAGGAAAATTGTTGACAAAGGCGAAGAAACAACCAATAATGCTAATGGAATCTAAGACACTGCACGAATCCCAATGTGTGAATAGATGTCTTGTCGTCGAATACAAGGGAAACCACCCAGTCAACGACCAATGATGAAATGTCAATTTTTGGGTTCAAGGTTACCTACCAATGAGGAAAGTAGGACCAGGGTGCGCAATAGGACTACAACTTCATGTGATTCTGAGACAAACCAAGGGTATGGCTGACACGAAAAGCCAAGATTTCTAAGGAATGGCCGACATATGTTGATAGACATCCTTTGAACAAGAGCATGAGACATATAGAAGACTCTGGCAGCATAGACTCAATTATGAAACCATGAGATGCAGGAGGCATCAATCAAAATCTCCATAGGGACTGGAAGAGTAACTAGTTGGGAGAGTTAACTCTCTATAACAATCTCATCTTCATAAGGCCATGCTAAACCCAAAATTATTAAGACAAGTGGACTCAAAAAATTTGTGCTTTGTTCAAATGTGACACCACTGCTGCCAATATAAGATAATACTCCCTTCCCGCCCGTCTTTTTTTTGTTTTTTCATAGTCAAATGAATGTTATGATACAGAGGAGGAAACGAGTGTCGCACGTAAGAAAAAATAGTTCCAGCAATGGAACATACCTATGCTCAATGAAAGAAGGTGCATGCGGGAGATCGACACTTGGGGGAATGTGCCCTCCTAGGTATAAGGTGTCAAGTTGTGAAGGATATAAACGAGGCTCTGCTTGGTTGAGGATGCAAAGTTGTTGAGGCAAACGGTTTATAACGCAAAGCGAGAATTGGAAATAGGCTCAATACTGCAAGAAAGGGCATGAGATGCAATCACAACTTAATGCCAAAAAATTTCCTTTTTCATAATCTTAGTCTAGTTGGTTTGAAAAAGGGATAAAATTGTACTAAATAGATGTCCTTTCAAATCCAATTTACAAGTGTGAAAGAGACAAGTTCACTCGACAATCTTTTCTCTTTTTTGAAAATGAGTCAGAAAAGAGCTTAACTAAGACTCGTGACCTTTCAAGTCCAATTTAACGAGTGTGAAAGGGACAAATTCACTCAGCAATATTTTCTCTTTTTTAGACGAGTCAAAAAAGAGCTTAAATCATACTCGCTTGGGAGTTTCTAGGAGGCATGTCATGGGGGAGGCCAAGGCTCCCATGTTGGACTTTTGTGAAAGGTCGGCATCTTACGAATAGCTGACACAAGCTTGGGAAAACCCAAAGATCTCCAAGTCGAGCAGGATAAAGTGCTAGTAGAGGTTTACTTCTCCATGATATATCAGATAATGTCTCTTACTTGAAAGAACACAGGACGAGGCATTGGATACCCCACAAGATCATCCCAATCAAAGGGAACCTCTCCAAGACTTGGAGGGAGAGTACTTTGGGAGAGTAAAACTCTCTCTTGTT
>SNQJ01S0107349.1:21516-36376 GCA_010110895.2 Picea sitchensis
TTGACAGTTTTTTGTTTTGGTATTTTTCTAATTTGAAGACAGTCATGTTTGATAAGTCAGGATTCAGTTGAGAATGTGTTAAGATTTCCTATGTATTATACCACTATCATATATTATTATAGCAGTTGTTAACACTTGGGATATTTTTGGAGTGCTTTTATGCATTTTCAAATAAAGATAGCAGCTACAGGAGAGTTCGCAGCGCCTGACGGTGCGAACTGGTTGATACAGGCTAGCACTACGAACTCTTGATCTGGAGGTTTTGGAGGAATCAACGGTTTACAAATGGGAATATAACATTATGACAGTTGCTAGAAGTTCAGTTGAAGGCTCGAGGGACACCTGACCAAGGGAGATGCACTCATATCACACGTTATCAAGCACATTTAATATGATCAAGTAGGTTACCAGCATGGGCCTAGTTTTTAGCAGTTTGTTACATTTTTGTTGAACAACTGTAGTTACTCCACCTTTAGGTGTGGGAATCCTATGCAAGAAGGGGGATTTGAATTGTAAAGTTGTCATTGACAGCCTAGGATATAAGATAGACATTGAAAATCATTGAAGGGTTCGAAGGATTGTAATGAGACTCATACTTTTTTTGAAGTTATGAAGTTACAGAGCCATCTCTGGATTTTGTGTATCAGAACTAAGTCCTTTTTATTAATAGAAATCATTTTCTTTCCCATTATCTTATCTCAATATTACTCTGATTCTACTGTTATTTGAATGATTCATTTGATTTATTGTATCTGTATTGCAATGGAGGTTTTTTTGTGATGATGCTATGGTTTTATCAGAGTTTATCTTTTGATTAAATAAGTTCTTATGTAAAAAACATTTCCTCGGATGTCTACTAGTATTTCCTGATGTTAGTGGCAGACATTTTCATTTTCTCATTAAGTCTTATATCTATCCATTTTACTCTTTAAAACCCTGATCTAAGTTAGCCAAAACCTCATTTGTTGATACATATTTTTTGGAACCTTATGTGATTTTCACTATTCTAACTGAGTTTTGATCCATTTGACATTATCATAATAACTTATCTTTAAACCTATTGATGGGTGTTGAGCTTACGCTTTAGAAGTCAAAGTGTAACTTTCAGTGCTAATAGGCACAACCTCATCATCCTCTCAAACCTTATGGTTCTCGACGTCCTTTTGGACCTTATTTTATTACAAGACTTCATCTAGCTCACTCAAAGATAGGAAACTAGCCAGATCACATAGAACTGCGCTACTTCCAAATCTACACAGAGTTTCAGAAACTATATAGTTTAGCCAGTTCACACAAAACTGCGCTACTATCCAGTCCAAACGGAGTCTAGGAAACTATCTCGTTTAGCCAGTTCACACAGAACTGTGCTACTACCCAATACAAATGGAGTATGGGAAATCATCCAGTTTATCCAGTTCACATAGAATTGCACTACTACCCAATCCAAACGGAGACTGGGTAACTATCCAATTTAGTCAGTTCACACAAAACTATGCTACTGCTCAATCCAAACGGAGTCTGGGAAACTACCATGCCTGTAAATGACTACCCACTGATTCCACACTATGTAATTTGATGCCCCCTAGAATTGCATATGTGACTCATCATTCCCTCTTATGAGGGAGGTCCTTCTGGACCACGCCAAGCTTGTCGCTGAAGTACTCAAACATTACCTTTAACAAAGGCTTGGTCAACAAATCTGTTATCTTCTCGTATATGCAAATATATTGAATCTTCACAACTCCCTTTTGCACCATATCTCTGATGTAATGGTACATTATCTCGATGTTCTTGGACTTGTCATGAAATAGAGGGTTCTCAGACAACTTTATACAACTATGGTTGTCATTAAAAATACAAGTCACCTCCAACTCAAGATCAAACAGTCCTGCAAGCAACTTCTGAAGCCACACAAATTTTCTACTAGTTGAACATGTTGCTATATATTCTACCTCAGCCATACTGAGTGCCACACTAGTCTGCTTCATGTTGAGCCATGAAATCATAGTTGACCCCAAACTGAAGCAACATCCTGGTGTACTCTTTCGATCTCTGACACTATCGTCCCAATTTGAATCAGCATATCCTTGTAGTATTATCTTACGATATGAAACAAATCGGAGTCCAAACTCTATCATACCCTTCAAGTTCCTTAATACGTGCTTTTTCGCAATCAAGTGAACACATATTGGTTCAACCATATACTGAATCAAAGTGTTCATCACAAAGCATATATCTGGCCTAGTATTCGTCAAATACATCAGTGAACCAATAATCTTCCTGTACATGGTGACATCCATTGACTTTGAAGAAGTTTGACTTAATAACTTCAGGTTCGTCACCATCAGTGTGGTCATGCATTTACAATCCATCATTTTGAATCTCTTCAGGATTTATACTGCATATTTTCCTTGGCTAAGAAAAATCTCATCCGGTTTCTGCCACACCTCTAGACCTGAGAAATAATGCATCATACCCAGGTATTTCATCTCGAACTTTGATGCAAGATTTCTCTTGCACTCAGTAATGAGCTTCTCATTCCCTATTAGAAACATTTCATCCACATATAACAACAATATCACTGATCCAATATCCTCAACCTTGTAGTAAATGTTGGGATCTGCTTTACTCTTGGTAAATTCCAAGCTCATAAAAAATATGTCAATTCTATCGTACCATGCCCTAGGTGCTTGCTTCATTCCAATCAAGGATTTCTTCAATCTGCACACATGTGTTTTCCTATGATGTGTCTTAAAACCTTGTGGCTACTCCACATACACTTATTCTTCTACTACACCATTCAGAAAAGTTGTCTTCACATCCATTTGGGGTACCTTCCATTTCATTATTTTAGTTATCACATGTATATCTCTAATCGAAGTGTATATCACCACAAGAGAAAATGTCTCCTCATAATCCATTCCTTCTTTCTCAGAGAACCCATGAGCCAATAATATTCCCTTTTACTTCTCGATACTACCATCTTCTGAATGTTTCATCTTGTAGATCCATTTGGAACTCACAACTGATTTCCCGTTTGGTATCGGAACCACATCCCAAACATCATTCTTAATGATGGAATGGTATTCCTCAATCATGGCATACTTCCATACTTTCTTCTTTGCATCCTCTTCATAAGAGGTAGTCTCAACATCAATGATATCACATAACAATGCCATGTACCTAGAATATGGTCGAGGTTTCTATCTTTCTCTGAAAGATCCATCTGGAGCACCATACTTCTCGGCATCTTGAATAATCTCATGAGCCCAATCTGGTCTTCTTTTCTTCGTACTCATTTATACAGGTATTTGTGGTTCTTTCTTGTCATGGTCCTCTGGAACATGATTTTCTGGCACAACATTTGATCCAGGTGGATATTGGTGGCCACCCACCTTTTCCGACTATCTCAAAACAACTTTCTGGCAATTTTGGCAATTTACTATTTTTAGCAGTTTTCAACTTCTGGGGCCATTTTGAGGGCCCAAATGAAGGTTTTTAGATATCAAGGTTCTCAATGATTTCTTATGACATAGTTGATCCCCCAAAATGAATCTCCTCTACGATACCTTTCCAACGATTTATCATATTCCTAAAACGGAGATCGTATGCAAAAGTTACGACCTCGGGAAGTTAATGTACTAACTTACCCAAACGTTGCCCACATGACTTTTGGCGCTTCATCTCCTAGGTTTAAGTTTTTGGATGTCTAGGGTTTTTTGCATTCCTATTTATTGTAAAAAGGCCTTCAGAGCCTCATTGTAATCATCTTCTTGCGAATGCGAGTAGCCATCACATCTCTTCTCAGAGATAAGTTGCCACCATTCTAGCGAGTCTTTTACTCTATATTTTTACAGTCTTTGTACATTTATTTCATTAATATAAATCATGTATTACTGTATATATGTGTTTATAGTTGCATCTCTGATACATTTATGTTATATTATTGAATATTTGTGATATCTCTGTGCATTTCTTTATTATATCTCCGCTCTCAATTCGTGCCGAAAATAATCTGGATCAGTGGTATCAAAGCAGGTTGTTCTTGATCGGTTTTTTTTCAGTGCATGTCCTTGACAAGGTCCGAGTATAGAAAGTTGGGTCTCGAGCTTGTCTCTCTGGAGGACAATCCCTCTCGCACACCCAAGAAACCCTCAATGGAGGAAGAGAAGAAAAATGACGGAGCAGACGATCTTATCAGTCTGTTGCTTGAGCAAGCTCTCACGTGACAGAGGGACGAAATGATGGAGAATTTTTCCCACATCCTTCAATTCCTGTCGATAGCAACAGATGCATATTCCTCATACGACCACTTTGGAGGCACCTCGCCTTTCAAGGTACAATTTAATTTTGATATTCTGGTATTTGAAGGATAGATAGATGCAGAAGCCCTAGACAAATGGTTAAACCTGCTAGAAGGTTATTTCTCTGTTCACAATTTTTTAGAAAGAGAAAATATCACCTTCGCACTCCTTAAAGCTCTCCCTCATGTCAAACATTGGTGGGAAACTTATTGGGAGAAAAGTTCCACAAAGGAGTCTGGAATATATGGGGTCGAGCCCACTTGGGATTTTTTTGTGGATGCGGTAAAGGAACAGTATTACCCTGTTGGCAACTATGAGGACCAGTACATGAGATGGACCACATTGCGGCAAGAGATGAGTCAAGTGGTTCCAAATTTCACCAATACCTTCCATACCTTGCGCACCAAGCTCGGTATCAAAGACTCTAAATGACATTTGGTTCTGAAATACCGTGGGGCTCTACAAATATACATCCAGACTGAAATGGATTTTCTGGATATCTCATCACTCGGTGATGCTTATCGATATGTTGTTAAAATCGAGCAGAAATTTAAGCACTAGAAAAAATGGGAGTTCGGGTCTGCAAATACACAACAACCAAAGTATGACAAAGACAACCCCAACAAATAGTCTCCCGAAATCCAGTCCAAGACATAGGAAAAGAAGGGTCGCGGGAAGACAAAGAAGGACACTGGAAAATGGTGCGATTTCCACAAAATCCCCTGGAACAACACCGATGAATGTCGCTCAAAACAGTCATTGGTGGCCAATATCAAAGACAAGGAGCCAAACCCTAATTCAGAATTTGATTATGAAAATACTGGTAAAGGACATATCATTGACGCGAACCCCACTACTATTGTCGTGACTGCGACAATTCAACCAGAAGAACCAACAGATCATGAAGAGAAGGAGCGCCTTTTTCATTCACATATGTGGGTGAAGGTGACCCCGCTACATTTTATTGTTGATAGCAGAAGCCAGAAGAACCTCATCTCAACAGAGGTCGTCAAACAGTTTGGATTGTCGACAACACCACACCCGCAGCCATACAACATCGGGTGGCTTCGCCAAGGACGATATCTCCATTTCAACCAACAATGTCGATTGTCATATGACATCCAACCCTTCAAGGATGAGTTATTATGTGATGTGGCCCCACTGGATGTCTGTGATGTTCTCTTGGGCCAACCATATATGTGGAAGCACCATGTTGTTTATGAGTCTCAACCCCGTAGTGTCATTGCTTCTCTGGGGGTTCATCTCTATAGAATACCAGAGGTAGTTTCGACTATTGTTCCACCTAAAAAGTGTCACAAGGTAGTATCTCATACTGCAAAATTTAGCTTCTTCACAATCTGTTCAAAAGGAGAACAGACGGACACTGCAACCACTACAGACTCGCCCCAAGAACCTTCTATCAAACATAAGCAAGTTGACAAGGCTGCAAAAAAGTGAAAAGATTCCTTCTGCACATCGTCCTCTCATGTATCTCGACTTGTTGAACAAGTTCATGACAGACTTCCAAAAACTGAGAAGCGCAACGTCTCCAGCAAGGAAAGCAGCTCACCAAGATGCAGATTCAGTAAACACTTTTCCCTCTCCCCCAGGAAATAAACGCAATGGATACCATTTCTTTCCAAGGAGGGAGGATTGATCCAGGTGGATATCAGTGGCCACCTACCTTTTTCGACTGGCTCAAAACAATTTTCTGGCAATTTTGGCAATTTACTATTTTTAGCAGTTTTTAACTTTCGGGGCCATTTTGAGGGCCCAAATGAATTTTTTTTTAGATAGAGGTTATCAATTATGTACTAAAGATTTATTGAGCCTCCAAAATGAATCTCCTCGTCGATACCTTTTCAACGAGCTATCATATGCCTAAAATGAAGATCGTATGCAAAAGTTATGACCCCGAGAAGTTAATGTACTAACTTACCCAAACGGGGCTCACATGACTTTTGGCGCTTCATCTCCTAGGGTTAGGTTTTTGGATGTATAGGGTTTTTGGAATTCCTATTTATTGTAAAAAGGCTTTCAAATCCTCATTGTAATCATCTTCTTGCAAATGCGAGTAGCCGTCACATCTCTTCTCAGAGATAAGTTGTCACCATTCTAGCGAGTCTTTCACTCTGTATTTTTATGGTCTCTGTACATTTATTTCATTAATGGAAATCATGTATTACTATATATCTGTGTTTATGGTTGCATCTCTGATACATTTTTGTTATATTATTTAATATCTGCAATATCTCTGTGCATTTATTTATTATATCTCCACCCTCATTTCGTGTCGAAAATAATCTGGATCAGTGGTATCAGAGCAGGTTATTCTTGATCGTTTTTTTTTTCAGTGCATGTCCTCGACGAGGTCCGAGTATAGAAAGTGGGGTCTCAATCTTGTCTCTCTAGAGGAAAATTGCTCTCGCACACCTAAGAAACCCTCAATGGCGGAAGAGAATAAAAACATTAGAGCAGATGATTCTATCAGTCTGTTGCTTGAGCAAGCTCTCACGTGACAGAGGGATGAAATGATGGAGAATTTTTCCCACATCCTTCAATGCCTGCCGATAGAAATAGATACATCTTCCTCAAAATTTCACTTTAAAGGCACCTCGCCTTTCAAGGTACAAGTTAATTTTTATATTCCTGCATTTGAAGGACAGATAGATGCAGAAGCCCTAGACAAATGGTTAAACCTGCTAGAAAGTTATTTCTCTGTTCACAATTTTTTCAACAGAGAAAATATCACCTTCACACTCCTTAAATATCTCCCTCATGTCAAACATTGGTGGGAAACTTACTGGGATAAAAGTTCCACAAAGAAGTCTGGAATATATGGGGCCGAGCCCACTTGGGATTTTTTTGTAGATGCGGTAAAGGAACAGTATTACCCTATTGGCAACTATGAGGACCAATACATGAGATGGAACACATTGAGGCAAGAGAGGGGCCAAGTGATTCCGGAGTTCACCAATACCTTCCATACCTTGAGCACCAAGATGGGTATCAAATACTCCGAACGACATTTGGTTCTGAAATACCATGGGGCTCTACATAGATACATCTAGACTGAAATGGATTTTCTAGACATCTCATCACTTGGTGTTGCTTATCGATATGATGTTAAAATCAAGAAAAAATTTAAGCACTAGAACAAACAGAAGTTTGGGTCTGCAAATACGCAACAACCAAAGTATGACAATGACATCCCTAACAAACAGTCTCCCGAAATCCAGTCCAAGACATAGGAAAAGAAGGGTCACGAGAAGACAAAGAAGGACACCGAAAAATGGTGCGACTTCCACAAAAGTTCCTGGCACAACACCGATGAATGTCGCTCAAAATGATCATTGGTGGCCGAGATCAAAGACAAGGAGCCGAACCCTGATTCAGAATCTGATTATGAAAATACTGGTAAAGGACAGATCATTGACGCAGACCCCATTGTTATTGTCGCAACCGCAACAATTCAACCAGAAGAACCAATAGATCATGAAGAGGGAGAGCACCTTTTTCATTCACAAATGTGGGTGAAGGGGACCCCGCTACATTTTATTGTTGATAGCGGAAGCTAGAAGAATCTCATATCAGTAGAGGTCCTCAAACAATTGGGATTATCGAAAACACCACACCTGCAACCATACAACATCGGGTGGCTTCGACAAGGATGAGGTCTCCATGTCAACCAACAATGTCTATTGTCATATGACATCCAACCCTTCCAGGATGAGGTATTATGTGATTTTTCCTTACTGGATGTCTATGATGTTCTCTTGGGCCAACCATATATGTGGAAGCGCCATGTTGTTTATGAGTCTCGACTTCGCAGTGTCATTGTTTCTCTTGGGGGTCATCTCTACAGAATACCAGAGGTAGTTTCGACTATTGTTCCACCTAAAAAGTGCCGCAAGGTAGTATCTCATACTGCAAAATTTAGCTTCTTCACAATCTGTTCAAAAGGAGAACAGAAGGACAATGCAACCACTATAGCCTCGCCCCAATCACCTTCTATCTAACAAAAACAGGTCGACAAGGCTGCAACAAAGTGCAAAGATTCCTTCTGCACACCGTCCTCTCATGTATCTCAACTTTTTGAACAACCTCAGCCTCAACAGGTTCGTGACAAACTTCCACAAACTGAGCAACGTGACGTCTCCAACAATGCAAGCAGCTCACCAAGATGCAGATTCAGCAAACGCTTTTCCCTCTCCCCTAGGAACTCAACGCAATGGAGACCATTTCTTCCTAAGGAGGGAGTATTGATCCAGGTGGATATCTATGGCCACCCACCTTTTCTGATTGGCTCAAAACAATTTTCTGGAAATTTTGGCAATTTGCTATTTTTAGCAGTTTTCAACTTTCGGGGTCATTTTGAGGGCCCAAATGAAGGTTTTTCGAGATCAAGATTCTCAATAATCACCTACTATATGATTGTTCCACCAAAATGAATCTCCTCAATGATACCTTTCCAACAAGCTATCATACGCCTAAAACGGAGATCGTATGCAAAAGTTACGACCCCGGGAAGTTAATGTACTAACTTACCCAAACGGGGCCCACATGACTTTTGGTGCTTCATCTCCTAGGGTTAGGTTTTTGGCATTCCTGTTTATTTTAAAAATGCCTTCAGGGCCTCATTGTAATCATCTTCTTATGAATGTGAGTAGTCGTCGCATCTCTTCTCAGAGATAAGTTGTCGCCATTCTAGCGAGTTTTTCACTCTATATTTTTACAGTCTCTGTAGATTTCTTTCATTAATAGAAATCATGTATTACTGTATATCTATGTTTATGGTTGCATCTCTGATACATTTTTGTTATATTATTGAATATATGCGATATATCTATGCATTTCTTTATTATATATCCCCTCTCATTTCGTGTCGAAAATAATTTGGATCAGTGGTATCATGGCAGGTTGTTCTTGATCGGTTTTTTTTCAGTGCATGTCCCAGATGAGGTCCGAGTATAACAAGTTGGGTCTCGAGCGTGTCTCTCTGGAGAACAATCTCTCTCTCACACCCAAGAAACCCTTTATGGTGGAAGATAATAAAAACAACGGAGAAGAAGATCCTATCAGTCTGTTGCTTGAGAAAACTCTCACGCAATAGAGGTTCAAATGATGGAGAATTTTTCCCACATCCTTCAATGTCTATCGATAGAAACAGGTGCATATTCCTCATACGACCACTTTGGAGGCACCTCACCTTTCAAGGTACAAGTTAATTTTGATATTCCTATATTTGAAGGACACATAGATGCAAAAGCCCTAGACAAATGGTTAAACCTACTAGAAGGTTATTTCTCTGTTCACAATTTTTCCGATAGAGAAAAGATCACCTTCAAACTCCTTAAATCTCTCCCTCATGTCAAACATTGGTGGAAAACTTACTGGGAGCAAAGTTCCACAGAGGAGTCTGAAATATATGGAGCTAATCCCACTTGGGATTTTTTTGTGGATGCGGTAAAGGAATAGTATTACCCTGTTGGCAACTATGAGGACCAGTACATGAGATGGACCACATTGCGACAAGAGAGGGCCAAGCGGTTTTGGAGTTCACCAATACATTCCACACCTTGCGCACCAAGCTGGGTATCAAAGAATCGGAACAACATTTGGTTCTAAAATACTGTGGGGCTCTACACAAATACATCTAGACTGAAATGGATTTTCTGGACATCTCATCACTCAGTGCTACTTATCGATATGATGTTAAAATTGAGAAGAAATTTAAGCATCAGAACAAATGGGATTTTGAGTCTACAAATACACAACAACCAAAGTATGACAAAGACATCCCTAACAAATAGTCTCCCGAAATCTAGTCCAAGACACGGGAAAAGAAGGGTCATGGGAAGACAAAGAATGACATCAGAAAATGGTGCGATTTCCACAAAATCCCCTGGCACAACACCGATGAATGTCGCTCAAAATAGTCATTGGTGGTCGAGATCAAAGAAAAGGAGCCAAACCCTAATTTAGAATCTAATTCTAAAAATACTGGTAAAGGACAGATCATTGACATGGACTCTACTTCTATTGTCAAGACCGCAACAACTCAACCAGAAGAACCAAAAAATCATGAAGAGGGAGAGCACCTTTTTCATTCACAGATGTGGGTGAAGGGGACCCCACTGCATTTTATTGTTGATAGCGGAAGCCAGAAGAATCTCATCTCAGCAGAGGTCGTCAAACAATTAGGATTGTCGAAAACACCACACCCACAGCCATACAACATCGGGTGGCTTCACCAAGGATGAGATCTTCGTGTTAGCCAACAATGTCGATTTTCATACGGAATCCAAACCTTCAAGGATGAGGTATTATGTGATGTTTCCCCATTGAATGTCTGTGATGTTCTCTTGGGCCAACCATATATGTGGAAGTTCCATGTTGTTTATGAGTCTCAACCCCGCAATGTCATTGTTTTTCTGGGAGGTCATCTCTACAGAATACCAGAGGTAGTTCCAACTACTGTTTCACCTAAAAAGTGTTGCAAGGTAGTATCTCATACTGCAAAATTTAGCTTCTTCACAATCTGTTCAAAAGGAGAATAGAAGGACACTGCAACCACTACAACCTCGCCCCAAGCACCTTCTATCCAACAGAAGCAGGTCAACAAGGCTGCAACAAAGTGAAAAGATTCCTTATGCACATTTTCCTCTCATGTATCTCGACTTGTTTAACAACCTCAGCCTCAACAGGTTCGTGACAGACTTCCACAAACTGAGCAGCGCGACGTCTCCAGCAAGGAAAGCAACTCACCAAGATGCAGATTCAACAAACACTTTTCCCTCTCCCCCAGGAAATCAACGCAATGGAGACCATTTCTTCCTAAGGAGGGAGGATTGATCCAGGTGGATATCGATGGCCACTCACCTTTTTCGACTAGCTTAAAACAATTTTCTCGCAATTTTGGCAATTTACTATTTTTAGCAGTTTTTAACTTCTGGGGCCATTTTGAGGGCCCATATGAAGGTTTTTCAAGATCTAGGTTCTCAATGATTGACTACATCATGATTGATCCCCTAAAATGAATCTCCTCGATGATATCTTTCCAACGAGCTATCATACGCCTAACACGAAGATCGTATGCAAAAGTTACGACCCTGGGAAGTTAATGTACTAACTTACCCAAACGGGGCCCACATGACTTTTGGTGCTTCATCTCCTAGTGTTAGGTTTTTTGGAATTCCTGTTTATTCTAAAAATTCCCTGAGAGCCTCATTGTAATCATCTTCTTGCGAATGCGAGTATCCATCACATCTCTTCTTAGAGATAAGTTGTCACCATTCTAGCGACTCTTTCACTCTATATTTTTACAGTCTTTGTACATTTATTTCATTAATAGAAATAGTGTATTACTATATATCTGTGTTTATGGTTGCATATCTAATAGATTTATGTTATATTATTGAATATCTACGATATCTCTGTGCATTTCTTTATTATATCTCTTCTCTCATTTCGTGCCAAAAATAATCTGGATTAGTGGTATCATAGCAGTTTATTCTTGATCGTTTTTTTTTCAGTGCATGTCCCCGATGAGGTCCGAGTATAGCAAGTTGGCTCTCGAGCTTGTCTCTCTGGAAGATAATCGCTCTTGCACACACAAGAAACCCTTAAGGGCGGAAGATAATAAAAACGACGGAGCAGACGATCCTATTAGTCTATTGCTTGAGCAAGCTCTCACGTGATAGAGGGATGAAATGATGGAGAATTTTTCCCAAATCCTTCAATGTCTGCAGATAGAAACAGACGCATCTTCCTCAAATGGCCACTTTGGAGGCACCTCACCTTTCATGGTACAAGTTAATTTTGATATTCCTGTATTTGAAGGACACATAGATGCATAAGCCCTAGACAAATGGTTAAACCTACTAGAAGGTTATTTCTCTGTTCTCAATTTTTCCGACAGAGAAAAGATCACCTTCGCACTCCTTAAAGCTCTCCCTCATGTCAAACATTGATGGGAAACTTACTGGGAGCAAAGTTCCATAGAGGAGTCTGGAATATATGGGGTAGAGCCCATTAGGATATTTTTGTGGATGCGGTAAAGGAACAGTATTACCCTGTTGGCAACTATGAAGACCAGTACATGAGATGGACCACATTGCAGAAAGAGAGGGGCCAAGCGGTTCTGGATTTCACCAATACCTTCCATACCTTGTGCACCAAGATGGGTATCAAAGACTCTGAATGACATTTGGTTCTGAAATACCGTGGGGCTCTACATAGATACATCTAGACTGAAATGGATTTTCTAGACATCTCATCACTCTGTGTTGCTTACCGATATGCTATTAAAATCGAGCAGAAATTTAAACACCATAATAAACTGGAGTTTGGGTCCACAAATACGCAACAACCAAAGTATGACAAAGACGACCCTAACAAACAGTCTCCCAAAATCCAGTCCAAGACACTTGAAAAGAAGGATCACAGGAAGACAAGGAAGGACACCGAAAAATGGTGCGATTTCCACAAAATCCCCTGGCACAACACCGATGAATGTCGCTCAAAATAGTCATTGGTGGTCAAGATCAAAGATAAGGAGCCAAACCCCGATTCAGAATCTGATTCTAAAAATATTAGTAAAGGATAGATCATTGACGAAAAACCCCACTGCTATTGTTGTGACCGCAACAATTCAACCAGAAGAACCAACAAATCATGAAGAGGGAGAGCACCTTTTTCAGTCACAAATGTGGGTGAAGGGGACCCCACTGCATTTTATTGTTGATAGCGGAAGTCAGAAGAACTTCATCTCAATAGAGGTCATCAAACAATTGGGATTGTCGACAACACCACACCCGCAACCATACAACATCGGGTGGCTTCGCCAAGGACGAGATCTCTGTGTCAGCCAACAATGTCAATTTTCATACAGAATCCAACCCTTCAAGGATGAGGTATTATGTGATGTTTACCCAATGGATGTCTGTGATGTTATCTTGGGCCAACCATATATGTGGAAGCGCCATGTTGTTTATGAGTCTCGACCCCGCAATGTCATTGTTTCTATGGGGGGTCATCTCTACAGAATACCAGAGGTAGTTTTGACTACTGTTCCACCTAAAAAGTTTCGCAAGGTAGTATCTCATATTGCAAAATTTAGCTTCTTCACAATCTGTTCAAAAGGATAACAGAAGGACACTGCAACCACTACAGCCTCGCCCCAAGCACCTTCTATCCAACAAAAGCAGGTCGAAAAGGATGCAAAAAAGTGCAGATATTCCTTCTTCATACCATCCTCTCATGTATCTCGACTTGTTGAACAACCTCAGCCTCAACAGGTTCGTGACAGACTTCCACAGACTGAGCAGCGCGACGTCTGCAGTAAGGCAAGCAACTCACCAAGATGCAGATTCAACAAACGCTTTTCCCTCTCCCCCAGGAACTCAACACAATGGATACTATTGCTTCCTAAGTAGGGAGGATTGATCCATGTGGATATCAGTGGCCACCCATCTTTTCCGACTGGCTCAAAACAGTTTTCTGAAAATTTTGCAATTTACTATTTTTAGCAGTTTTTAACTTTCGGGGCCATTTTGAGGGCCCAAATGAAGGTTTTTCGAGATATAGGTTCTCAATGATAGCCAATGATGTGATTTATCCCCAATAATGAATCTTCTCTATGATACCTTTCCAACGAGCTATCATACGCCTAAAACGGAGATCGTATGCAAAAGTTACGACCCCGGGAAGTTAATGTACTAACTTACCCAAATGGGGCCCACATGACTTTTGGCGCTTCATCTCCTAGGGTTAGGTTTTTGGATGTCTAGGGTTTAATGCATTCCTGTTTATTGTAAAAAGGCCTTCATAGCCTCATTGTAATCATCTTCTTGTGAATGCAAGTAGCTGTCACATCTCTTCTTAGAGATAAGCTGTCACCATTCTAGCGAGTCTTTCACTCTGTATTTTTACAGTCTCTGTACATTTATTTCATTAATAGAAATCGTGCATTACTATATATCCATGTTTATGGTTGCATCTCTGATACATTTTTGTTATATTATTGAATATCTGCGATATCTCTGTGCATTTCTTTATTATATCTCTGCTCTCATTTCGTGCCGAAAATAATCCAGATCAACATCATTACCTGCACATGTATCTACAATTGTAGGAGCTTCAGGATCCTCATCATGGATCTTATCTATATAATGTTTCCTCGATATATTGAAGTCCACATCCTCATTGAAGGTAACATCTCTGCTAATATCGATCTGTCTATTACCAGGGATGTAGACTTTATATGCCTTCGATGTCTCACTATATCCAACAAATATACTCGTGTTTCCTGAAGGATCCAACTTCGATCTCTTATCTTTGGAAATGTGCACATATACTGGACAACCAAATATCCTCAGGTGGTTGACCTTTCGATTTTCTCTTGTAAAAAAATCTTCCAGTGTCTTGTTCCCAAGTACACGGTGAGTACTTATGTTTTGCACATATACAACGGTTTGGGATGCTTCTTCCCATAGATGCATAGGTAAGTCTTGATCATGAATCATAGCCTTCACTGCTTCCATTATCATCCAATT
>SNQJ01S0107350.1:8191-21850 GCA_010110895.2 Picea sitchensis
TCAATCAAAATATAAATGTTGTGATTATATCTTCGATTTAAATAATGGGATTTATCTTTGAGTTTTAAATTGAATGATAAAATGAATAGATTTCTTCCAGAGTTATCTTGCTGTAATCATGTATAATTATGAGATCACGGGTTTATGTTTTTGTTTCATTTTCTGTCATTAAAACCTAAGCTGCCAATACATGTTCTAAATTTATTTAGAACAATCATAAGGTTCATTGTAGATTTCTCTCTTGGACATGGTAGTTGTATGTTCACCACTCATGCAGATGCTTGGATATACCTCACTAATTCATTGACAGGATAGCTTCTTTGTATTTTTCTGTCATTTACATATCATTGAAACTAGAATGTATGATTCATCTTTGACTATCCACATGTTCATGTTTCATTAACTTTTTTTGCAAGATTCTTTAAATTTATAAAAAAAAAAACAATAAATATTTGTATGTGCTTTCTTTATCTGCTTCCTAGAAGCAATCATTTTTCACATCGATTTTCGTAAGTTTCGATTAAAACGTGCAGCTTGTAAATCATGTAAATAAATGAAACTTGTATATCTTATGCTTAAATACAACTACTACAGTTACATTAGAACATATGTACATATATATATATAGTGTTTAGTAATTGGTTAGTTATTTCATCTCTTTTATTTATTTTATTTGTTTCTTCTAGGACTTTAAGATTGGCCAACGGAGCCATTAAACCCGTCAGAACAAGTTATAACAAACGGATTGGGTTATTTAGACAACCCTGGACTGGACTCGTTCTTCCAATTGACGGACAATCATTTTCGCCCGTTAACAAAAGGGCACAGACGGAATTGGAAACAAGAATACCAAGGAAGAAAATGTTCTACTAGTGGAAGATATGAAACATAATATTCTAAGTGTAAGTAAAATGTGTGACTAAGTTCACAAACTTACTTTCGATTCATAGAAGTGCAAGATAAGAAAAGAAGGATCGGGAAAATTGATTGCAACAGTTGCAAGAAATTCAAGCATCATATATGTATTAAGTGAAATTGGAAATGAAAAGTGTTGTCTAGGAAATGAAGATGAATTTTGGCTATGGAAAAAAATAATGGGTCACATAAATTTCGATAACCTCATCAAAGTCGGCAAAAAGGAAGCAGACAGAGAAATTCCCTGGATCACGAATCCAGCCAACACATTATGCAATCATTGTCAACAAGGAAACACAACAAAGACCAGATTCAAATCAAAGGAATACTCCACAACAAGACCACTAGAAATTGTGCATAATGATCTAGTTGTACCAAATAGAACAAATGGTTTAAAAGGTGAGTAATACTTTATGTTATTGGTTGATGATTATGCAAGAATGACTGCAATTTGTTTTCTCAAGAAGAAATTAGAAGCATTTGAAAACTTCAAGGCATACAAGGAAATGGTTGAAAATGAAATGGATTCAAAAATAAAATGTTTGAGATCATATAATGGATGAGAGTTTACTTCAAAGGAATTTATGGATTTCTGCAGCAAGCATGGAATAAAAAGACAATTCTCCACCGCTAGGACACCTCAACACAATGGAGTTGTTGAAAAAAAGAACATGACAGTACAATAAATGTCTCGAACAATGTTAATGGATTCTAAATTGAGAGATGTATTTTGGACACATGCAGTGCATACAACAATTCACATTCAAAACACAGTAATGCTCAAAAACAACAGTTGAAAAACTCCCTACGAGCTATGGAAAGTAAGACCAGCAAATGTGAAGCACTTTAGAGTGTTAAGAAGAAAATGCTACATCAAAGGAGAAGATGGAAGAATGTGAAAGTTTGACTCTCATGTGGATAGAGGTGTAATTGTTGGTTACTCAAGTACATGGAAATCATACAAGTGTTCCAATCTAAGGCTCAACAAAGTTGTGGAAAGCATAAATGTAACAATTGATGAAACAAGTGGACGAAAATTAAAGGAAGAAGAAAAGGAATCAGTGGAACAGGTTTACAAAGAAGAAGTAAAGGATGAAGAAGCAACAGAAGGGGAAGATGAAGAAGATCAGATAGAAGTAGAAGAGAAAATTGAACAAGCATATCCAAAGACACCTAGCAAACAAGTATAGAAGAATCATCCTTCAAATTAGATTATTGGGAACAAAGATGCAGGAATTGAGACTAGAAGAAGAATTTGTTCACCAGAACAACTGCACCTAGTACTCTTATCCTCGATTGAACCAAACAGTTTTGAAAAAGCCAACAAGAATGAATTCTGGAAAAAGGCCATGAATGAAGAGTTGGGTCAAATAGAGAAGAATGACACTTGGGAATTGATTCCAAGACCAAGGTACAAGAATGTGATTGGCACAAAGCGTGTCTTCATAAATAAATTGAATGAATATGGGCAGGTTACCAAGAACAAATCTATATTAGTATGTAAAGGATATGCACATGTTTAAGGTATTGACTTTGAAGAGACGTTTTCCCCAGTTTCCATAATGGAAACAATCAGATTGATCTTAGCTTATGCATGCTACAAAAATATTAAAGTGTATCAGATGGATGTGAAATCAACCTTTTTGAATGGGAAACTTGAAGAAGAAGTCTATATTGAGTAACAAAAAGGATTTCAACTGTCATAATGAAGATACGTTTGCAGGTTGAAGAAGGCCTTTTATGGTCTAAAACAGACTCTCGGAGCATGGTACTCTAGAATGGATAGATATTTACAGCAAGCAGGGTTCAGAAAAGGAAGTGCAGACAACAACCTATACATCAAGGTAACTCAATATAGTATTTTATTAATTGAATTTTATGTTGATGATATTATTTTTGGAAGTGATGATGACATGTTAAGCTAGAAATTTGCAATGGATATGAAGAATGAATTTGAAAAGTCATTTCTTGGAGAACTATCATTCTTTCTAGGTCTTTAGATATCTCAAAGCAACTAAGACATTTTTATTTCTCAAACTAAGTACATTAGAGAAATGTTAAAGAGGTTTGGAATGGAAGATTGCAAACTCGTTAATACTCCTATGAAAACCAGTTGCAAGCTGAGAAAAGATGATGACTCAAAGTATATAGATCAGAGGAAGTACAGATCAATGATTGACAACTTACTTTATGTGACATCATCCAGACCATATGTAATGCAGGAAGTTGGACAAGTGGCGTGATTTCAAGAAGCACCAAAGGAATCACATGTTCTAGAAGTGAAGAGGATTTTCAGATATCTCAAGGGAATATAAGAGTTTGGATTATGGTATCCAAAAGGAAAGGATCTATCACTTATTTCCTACACTGATGCATATTGGACAAGATGGATTAATGACTGACGAAGCACCATTGAAGTGATATTTTACTTGGGTGAGTGTTTGGTATCCTGGCTAAGCAAGAAACAGTCATCAGTATCATTGTCTACAACTGAAGCAGAGTATATTGAAACAACAACATTTTGTACACAAGTTCTATGGATGAAACAAACTTTGACATATATATATGTTGAGTATGATGAGTCCATTCCTATATATTGTGATAATACAACTGTTATCATTATCTCAAAGAATCCGGTGATGCACTCAAAGATGAAGCACATTCCAATCAAGTATCACTTTCCATGGGAACAAGTTGCAGAGAAGAAAATCAGACTTGAATATGTGGGAACAAAAGAATAGGTTGCAGATATCTTCACAAAATCGCTTCCAAGGGAATATTTTGAGTATCTTCTCCAGAGACTCGGAGTAATTTCTACTCCAAAATGTATTATTTTGAATGTTTATCTTATTTGTCTTATATTTACATGAGGAAGCACCATAAAGAGGACAATTTAGGTTAGGGGAGAAGGTTCAGGAAGAGTTCAGCCAGGGGGATAATCCACAAGGATAGTTCAGTTAGGGGGAGAATCCCCAGATGGGAAGTTACTTTTGTCATTGATGTCAAAGGGGGAGAGTTTCACCAGATGCAGAATAGAGAGTTAGATTCTTGGAGAGAGATCACATAGGCATGTTTCTAGGGGTAGCGACGGTAAAAGGGGGAGCATGAGAAATATGACTTCAATATTTCATCAGAGTGTTGCAATCAATGTCAAAGGGGGAGATTGTTGATTAATTGGGTTGGTTGTCATTGATGCCAACCCTTGAAGAAAGTCTGATAGAAAATTATGGTATCCCCAAAAATATGGTTAAGGGACTTCAATTTGATTGATGTATAATGGTATGAAGTTAAATATATTTGTAGGTAAGACTTTTCTATACGGATAGTACATGTCATTCCATTTCCGGTGATATGTGGAACACCACATAAATCCTCACGGTTAGAGAGTTATGGGCTTGTGAAGTTGGATATCCCCATGCGTTATCTAGAAGGTCAAAGAAGTCAAATTATTCTAGAAGATCCTATAAGATCCTAGAAGAAGTTGACTAGTCAAGTGGGTGAAGCTAGGAGTTAATCATAGGTTAAAGTTGTTGCAATAAGAAAATAATAAAAAATAATTTAGTTGCAACTAGAAGTGGAGAATTTACTATTTGTATAAAAGTGGGTTTGAAGTGGACAAGTTATTAGAAGTGGGTTAGCCCTAGAAGAAGTAAATTGGGTTAAGTTTGTTAGAAGGTAACCCCTTGAGGAATGTACATGGAAGTATAAATAAAAGAGCAAGTCTCTCCTATTAGCACCTATTGAGCACATTGAATATCTATTATTGTGTAAGGTTTATTGCAGGTACTCATTGATACATATGAAGTTGCACAAGTCTTAGATAACATGAAGGGTTGAAAACAAAAGTTTCAGAATTACATAAAATATTGATAAACCCCTAGTTTTTTAGGTGTACGCGGGGTGGAATGTAGAAGGGAGTGTATGTATGTGGGATGGAAGTATAATAGAGTGCGTACATAAGGTTAAAGCTATAAAAACTTGAGAATATGAAGATATCAGTTCTCTAGAGTCTAAAATCAAGCTCCCAGGAGGGTCTAAAGTGATCAGGTACATCAGATCTATCTACTGGCTCAAAAGGTATGTCTTATTTCTATGAGTAGTTGGATTTTGTTGTCAACATGAGAAATGGTTATGGGGGTTTGAGGATTTTCCCTAGAGATATTATTTGGTTGCATGGGACTTATTGTATAAGTCAGATCTACAAAAATATAGTGTTGGTATAATCAATATTTATCATTGATACATCTTGTTAGTGTTGAGGAACATATTGTATTTCTTGGCATATGGTTAAGGTTTTTTGTGGTACATGGTTGAGAGCTTGTATTCGTGAAGTGGTTGATGTATTGAGATCCTGTATATCAGAAAGGGTTTGATATCTAGTCCATGTGAGGGTTATTATACTTCCTCATGATTATACACACTTGTATGGCACATGACTAGAGAGACATAGATGCACTTGGTTAAGGGATATGTATGAGGATGTATGCATATGGCACAATTACAGTATGGAAATAGTGACAGGTTGCAGGTTGATGTGACAGAGGAAACAAAGGGTCAAAGTCTTTCAGGAAAGAGAAAATCCTAGTTTTTAGAAAGCATATGTATGTTGAAGTATAGACAGGCCATGTAAAAACACAGTCTTCACTACAGACAGGTCGCGTACATATGCGAGTTGCATCATAGACATGTCGCATAACTGTTGGGTTTTTGTTAGTACAAGAAGGTTACAGGTACAGGTTGATCATGTGTCTTTGGTACAGGTTGGGTACATGTTGTTGGCACAGATTGGTACAAGTTTATAGTGGTATATCTCACAGTGATAGTGTGGTAGTGGTTTCATCATTTCAATTTTATTTCAAGGTAGCAGGATGGGGCAAGGATAGGTGGTTGTATCCACCTTCTAGTTGTAGTCGAGGACCATAGGGGGTTGTAGCCTCCTTCTGGTTATAGCCAAAGAATTGGGGAGTTGTATCTTCCCTTAGGTTGTAGCCTGAAAACATAGGGGGTTGGAGCCTCCTTCCAGTTGTAGCTAGATAACAAAGGGAGTTGGTACTTCCAATGAATGTAATTCTTAAAGACATATAAGAAAATGAATTTAGTGGTTTTCTCCTGCATTAGGTTTCCAAGTAAAAATACTAGTGTACTATGTATTTGTATGATTGTTTATTGTTCATGGTTTATTTACTCTGCACTTATTGGATGATAATTCTATATTGATCATAAATATAAATAACACTTTCATAATGTGGTTAAAAAGAATTAAAAATCTCTATTACTAATTCACCCCCCCCCCTCTCAATAATTCAACACCATGGGGGGGATAAAACTATCCAATGTATTTCAAAGTCAAGGGCGCAGTTGGATTTTTTAGCATTAGACTTTGCAGGTCATTCAATGGGTTTTTTGGCTAGGTGGAGGAAAAAATTCACCCAGATTAGCATAGTATATAGTTTTGAATTTAGGCATTTGAGCTACTCTATATTCTTTGAAGCTCTGAAAATACTTTCAATATAGTTTATATATATTGACCATATGGGGAGAGGATCCTTTTCTAGGAGGATATGCTATGTTATTAGGTTTTAAAATTTGAAAGGATGATTATAGGAGGGAATCTTAACCTCATGAAAAAAAGGAGCTAAAATATGGGGGGACTTAGTCATGGAGGACCCATTTATAGAATTGTTTTCTACAAATGTTTGAAGAGGTTGGGATGGTAGATGTGGAGCCTATAAATCTCACCCTTACCTGGAGACATTTAAGGAATGGGGATGAGAAAATTCCCAAAATGATAGATAGAAATTTTGTGTCGAAATCAACCCTAAATGATACATAAAGAATCGAGTTCTAGGTATAGGTGGGGGGGAATATTGATCACCTTCCAATTCTTCCTCAAATAGAAATGGAAGACATGAAATCTTGTATTACTTTTAAATTTTATGCCTAGGGGTTAAAGTATGATGGGTTTATAAACCTTGTCAATTCATAATGTGTGGGATTTGATCCCTCCTCAAGGAAGTTAGCTAGCCTTCAATTGGTAGCTAATCTCAAAAATGTTAAAATTATTGTAACATAATGAGCTTATGATAAGAGGAGTAAAGATGAGTAATCTCTAGTATTAGTTGATAAGGATATAACAAAAATCTATCCTCAATATTATGTAACAAGCTTTAATGAAAATGATATACTTTAATTGAGGAAGCTAGGAAATGATAAGAGGAAAAATATCAATACTGTCTAGGAAATGCAAAAGACTTATGACCAAATATGGGGTTGTCCCATTTAAAGAGATTATATAAAGAGGAAAATAGAATCAATATTGTTGAAATGGTGAAGATTAAAATTTATTTTTCCATTGTTTTATAGGGGAGGAGGAGAATGAATTGTTGATGGAGGAAGTATCTAAGGAAGAATTAAAATTTGTATTATCCTCCTTTTAGGGAGATAAGATCCCTGGGCCCGATGGGTGCACACTATAGTTTTTATAGGGCCCTATGACTTGCTAGAAGAGGAGTTATCGAGGGTTTTGAAAGATAATAGAAGAACATGATAAGTGCTTGGGGAACTCAGTTCTACCTTTATTTCCATGATCATTAAGAAGGATAGTCTTGAATAATTTCATTGATTTATGTCCATTTCCTTATGCAAATTCATCTATAATATAATAGCTAAAGTAATAATCATTGGGGTGTGAAAAAGATATTCACTAAGTCCATTTCAAAAGAATAGTTTGGCTTCTTGTATCGTAGATATATCCATGAAGTTATTGGGATAGCACGAGGATTTACATATTACCAAAAATTAGAGGGTGAATGCAATGATCATGAAGTTAGATTTATTTAAGGAATATGATCAATCATCTTGACTCTATTTGAGATTAATTATGCTTCATAGAGGATTTAGTGTTCAAATGATCAATTGGATCATGAGGTGTCTATCTGTTGTCTCCATTTCTATGTTTATCAATGGTTCATCATCGCGTTTATTTAATCATTATAAATAGATAATGAAAATATTCCCTCGGGCCTCTAAAATTTCCACTCTTCTTGATTATCATCAATTCAAGGCTTAAGCTAATCTATTATAGAGGGAAAAAAATAGGAACTCTAAATGGGATAAAATTTGGAAGGTCCTTCTTTTTGACACATTTTGTTGTTTGTGGATGATGTATCATTATTTTTTTATGGCTCTAGAAAAGAGGTAAATAAGCTAAAGGATATTCTTGACTTATATTGTATAGCTTTAGGTATGGAAATCAACAGGAAAAAATATTCCATTATATTTAATGGGATGGAGGAGAAAAATGGGGGAAGGATCTTACATGTTTTCCCAATGCAAGGTTCAAGTATTTGGATTTTTATTTGAAATGAAATGACAATAGGAAGAAATATTTGTAGTGGTGCTAGCGAGAAAATCCCCCCTTTAACTACACCAAGTTTTAAGATGTAGACAGAGAGAATGGCCATCTAAAAGTCAATCTATTTTAATCTACCCCAAACATACCAAAAAAAATGCAAATAAAGAAAAAAGAGAAGAGATCAGGTAACTGTACCTTTGATCCCACGTTTGGTGATGGTCACCTCAAGCTTGGTAGTTCCAATGACTGTACGTCTCCTCCCATGGCTGAAATGCATCCAAAGATAGGAAAAAAAGGACTACAAGCATGTTATTATATTCATGAGTTAGGGTTAGATATTAAATGCTAAGTATAAATCAATGAAAATGCACAAAACATCATCATTTGGGACAGGAAAATGTGATTCTTTTATTCATCATACAAAGACTAAAACTCACAATCCGTGTCAACCACCATTCCACGAACCTGGTCCATGCTCCTCTTTACCATGCTCCAAGTGCACCTTGAATAGGCCTCTTCTCTCAATCTTCTTATCACCTCAAAGGAAGGGAATGGATTGAATGGAGGAAGAAGGGGTTAATGAGGGAATGTTGAGGCAATATCTCACAAAAGGTAACAAAATATTGGGGAAAGAGGGGGAGTGAAATTGGGCAGAGTTTCATTGTTCTTATGCTTGGATGTGAAATGATACCCCAACACCTCCTTTTATATGACAAAAGGATGGTTATTCGGTTGGGTGATGGGCTATAAGAGGTGGATTAGTTGGGAAACTTCCAATAGCCTGTGAATTTTAATGAATTCCTTGCAACTTTTGCAACTATACGCGGGCTATAGTGGTGCATCAGGTGTATGTACGTGGGATGTAGTGGTTCAGAAAGCGTATGTACATGGGTTGTAATGGTGCAGGGCCCGTACATCTTCTAAAAAATAGTTTTTTAAGAAGATCTTCTCAACAGTTCTTTGGAAAAATATGCAAGTAAGAGGGCCAAAGCCATGTATTCATGAGTAGGGAATTTTAGGGCTATAACAGATGCCCCCTAATGTTTGAGGTCATAATATAAACTGATGTCTGAAATACATTACAATATCTTCACCAATGTACGAAATCGAGTGAGCCCGGGACCAGAGTTCGGGAGGTGCCATCTACAAAAAAACAATTGTCTCTCTGAGGTGGGCATACCCATGCTCGGGATGAACTAAATCATGGCTTCCAATTAAATACATTGTAGATCTATTTCATATAACTATATAAAGTGTATCTGTGAGCAATACACAACGGATCTACATATTAAAATCAATTGAAGATATACAAGTATAGTAACCATCTTCAAGAATCTAGTGATGCCTAATGGATGGAGATGAGGTATTCATAGCTCGAGAAACAACTTCAAGATCTTCAAAACTCAGGTAGGAGTATAATGGGAGTGTATAACTCACTACTCTGAGGTCTTCGATGACTCGTTGGGAAAATACATGAGGATCTCGATGATCAGGTAGAAAACTTCATCGATTTCGAATCTAGACTTGATTGGATTCTTGGGATGGCCGAATCATGAGGTCAAGAGACAAACTACAAAAAGGATGACTCGGGTTGAGTGTAAATTCCCTTGGAAAAAATCATGAAAGATGATCAGACTTAGGTAGCATGACATTGACATAAGTTCATGATGCAAGAGGAAATGAAAACTCTCCATGTGTTTGGAAGAGTAACCAAATGGAGGAGGACACAACTCTATGTAGCGAGAACAACTTCATAAGGTCATACTAGATCCCAATGCTTGACAAACAAACGGAAGGATGTGCTTTGTACAAGGGCGACTCTTTGTGCTGCTGGAAAAAGAATGAATATTTCTCGTCCCCTCTTTTTGGAATATTTGATTTTTTTTTGTCTTTTTCAATTTTTTCAGAGCTTGAAAAGGAATAAAAGAATGTTATGTTACAAAGGAGGAACACGTGTTGCAAACAAGCATACTAGTTCCAAGAACAAGGAACATACTAATGTTCAGAGAAAGGAGACATGTGCAGGAAAAGGACACTCAAGGAAAATTCCTCCATGGGTCAAGGTGTCAAGTCACATAGGCAAGAAGTGCTACAAGGTTTGTGTATAAGGCATGCTTCAAAGGTTCAGTTGAGAGAAACATGGAGTCGACATTAGGCCAAAGACGCAAAGATGCGAATGCGATTAAGAAAGACACAATGAGACCCCTTCTATGTAATTTTTATGATCCCAAAGAAGGTAAGATCGATAGTTTTTTCACGTTTAGAGAGTCTGAAAAAATGTAAAAGAAGACTCTATGGAGTACCTTTTTCGGAGATAGTCTAGTCGGTTCGAAAAATGGTTAAACTTGCACTGAAAATATGTCTATTCAAAACCATTTTAATGAGTGTGACAAAAACAAGATCGCTCAACAATCTTTTCAATTTTAAGGAGTCTAAAAAGAGATTAACTATGGATTAACATCCTTTTTCTAAGTTTAGTCTCCTTAGCTCAAAAAAGTATAAAAGTAACTGAGGAGAACTCTCTCGACGAGATGAATCTACTGAGGAGTACCTTTTTCTGCTATAATCTACATGCTGGAAAAAGGGTTAAACTCATGCCAATAGATGTTCTTCTAGACCAATTTAACGAGTGTGAAGGAGCAAGGTCACTCGACAATCTTTTCAATTTTAGGGAGTTTGAAAAGAGCTTAACTATGGACTCCCAGGGAGGTTCCTTTTTCGTAAGTAATCTCTGAGGCTCGAAAAAGGTAATAAACCAAAACCAAGGAGAATGTTCCTTTTTCAAAGATTTAGTCCTGCAGGCCCAAAAAAGGGTTAAACTTATGGCTAAGAATACTCTTCTAGCGAACCAAAGTTCCTAGAGAATACCCTTATTCGTAAAATTAGTCATCCGAACCAAAAAAGGGGTAAACTACCACCAGACAGATGTGCCTTCAAATTTGAGTTTGGCGAGCGTGAAGGGAAATATGATCGCTCGACAATCTTTTGATTTTTTTAGAGATTCTAAAAAGGGATTAAAGAAGATTCCATGGGGCTACTTTTCTCAGTTAATCCAGACAAGATCGAAAAGAATGAATACAATCTCGTCAGATGTTGCTTTCAAATTTTAAAGCGAGCTTGAAAGACAACAAAGAGTGCTCATGTGGGAGTCTGGAGGGTAAGGCCAAGAATGATGATGCATCAAACAAATGAGGCTTAATCTCGTAATCATGATAGTATTAACACGAAATCTCGAGCCTATAGTCATTACAGACAACATGAACGCCAAAATGCATGAAGGATCTACCTAGGGAATCCATGTAAAGGTAGGCTCTACCACCTAATTACGACACTTCTAAAGCAGCAATGAAGGTTCTATGTCGCAGTTCGGTGGGGTCTATCCTATGGAAAAGTGAAAAAGACAATGCGATGAAGAAGGTGGAAGTGAAATCATAACTTATACGCAAAAATTTGCAAAAAATGACTTTTACCAAAGGATACTCAAAAAGTGACCCATCCCAAAAATTATCAAACCAAAAGAAAAAGAGTATTGGATCGACCAATAAGAAACTCAGAAGTGGAACCAAGAAATCACCAAGCCAGGAAAAATGACAAAGGGGGTCAAAAAGTGACAAAAAGGGCCAAACAAATCTATAAATAGAAGTTGACAACTCATTTTTTCCATTGCAATTCGAAAATTAACCAAAAGGAGAAAAACCCCCTTTGCTAAAAGAGTTGATTCCAGGATATTTAATGGATGAAACGACCTTCTAATTGGACCAAGTAAGTACAAATCCCTCCCTCTTGCATTTCCATAGTTCAATTATGCATTAATTTTAGTTTTAGAGGAGTCACGCTCTCCTAAAAAGAGCAACCCTTCGTGTACGCAGGTTGTCCAAAGAAAACCCGCATATGTACTCAGGAAGAAAACAATATTCATGCGTACATACACGACGTTTTCCAATACAACATGTGTACACCTTTGCAAGCTTTGAAAAAATGAAATATAAGAGCTAACTTCCTCCATTTTTCCATGAAACATGATGTATGTTCACTCAAGGGAGAGGGATCATGAGGACATTGACATTTTTTTCGAAGAGGACCCTATAGCCATCATTGCACTAAAACAATGTGGGTTATGGAAGTTATTCTATTGTTCGTTTATGAGGGAACAACCTAGATTTCTAAATGCTCTTGTGGATTATTGGCACCTGGATGTAGAGGAATTCATTCTAGAGGGTCAATCATTGGTGCACACGATAGAGGATATATATTTCTTGAATGGTCTCTCGAGGAGAGGGGAACTAGTCAATCTGAGGACATTTCCCCCTGGGCCTTTCAACATCGAGGATTATATCTGGATGCACTGTGAGGCCATCACTAAGAAGGTAGGTTCTCATGTGTCAATTCAAAAGATCACCAGTCTATCTTTGTGCGTGATATTATTATTGATCGAGTGGATTACTAGATCTGTAGCCTTGCATCAGGCCTCCCGAGCACACATGCACTGCTTCATTCAGTGTCAGGAGGTACACTTTTTTGACTGGAGTATGACCATGCTGACGTGCATGAAGATATAGTTGACAAAGTGTCGACAGCGTACAAACAAAAACTTCTAGTTCGATATGAGTTTATGTTCCTTTTTCTTCAAGAGGGTACCTAGTCTCATTCCTAGAGAGACAATACGGGGGCATGTGGCCTCCTTCCCAACAGTATGCAGGTGGGCAACATTACTGCCATGAAAAGGTGGAGGGAGGACCATAGAGGCCTTCGATGACATTTTTTTTTACTAGTGGGCCCGACAGATTCTGGCGATCGAGGACTACCCTTACGATGGGATTAACTTCTCCAGAGATACAAACATGCACATGCCTCCCGGTGAGGAGCAAGGCAAGATAGGTAAAAAAATTTAAGTTATTTAATTTTTTATTGTTTATATATATCATTTTTATATGTGTACAAAGTACTAACTCTTGTGTATCTTATATGTACATATGTGGGAACCATGCGCCTAGCAGACTTCACGAGGACTCGGCGACGTCCTCGACCAGAGGCAGGATCAGCAGTAGCTGGAGGACCAGTAGTTGCAGGGGGACCCCCAGCCAAAGAGGCTGAGAGAGTTTTGAGATGACTGGAGCGCAACCTCACTGCACTCACTTGCACCGTACCAATGGCTAAGATCAAGGATCTCCCACCTTCTATGCAACCTCATGTAGTACGGGTTCCATGGACATGGGTCTATCTAGTCCAGTGTTTGACCAACGTCATTGTGCATTATGGCAGGGCCAATAGGCCCCGTGCTTAGATATGATAGACCTTTGATGTGTTGAGGTAACTTTTTGTATATGTATTTTTTAGGGCATAAGCCCAGTGATGTATACTGAACACTATTTAAGGCGTTCGCACCCACC
>SNQJ01S0107351.1:4010-21218 GCA_010110895.2 Picea sitchensis
TCCATGGTTATCTCTTTCTGTTATTTGCTGCATACACATATATAAACACATCTAAAAGGTAGATCAACAAAGTGTTTGATGAAATACCTCACTCAGAAAAAGTTTTAAAAAGACACCAAAACAGTGATGATCCTTGCATAATGGCTTGGGATCATTACAAAGCTTGTCAGAATGGTGGCAGCTTATCTCTGAGAAGATAAGTGACAACTACACTCATTCGCAAGAATATGAGTACAATGAGGCTCTTAAGGCCTTTTTAAAATAAACATGAATGCCAAAACCCTATACATCAAAAAACCTAACCCTAGGAGATGAAGCACCAAAAGTCATGTGCGCTCCGTTGGGGTAAGTTAGTACCTCAACTTCCTGGGGTTGTAACTTTTGCATACGATATCCATTTAGGGTGCATGATAGTTCGTTGGAAAGGTATCGATGATGGGATTCATTTTGGGGGCTCAATCAAAGCCTTTAAATATAATTTAGGTGCTTGATCGTGAAAAAATGATGTTTGGGCCCTCAAAATGGCCCCAGAAGTTTGGGACCCAAAAAACTACTAAAAATAGTAAATCGCCAAAAGACTATTTTGATTCAATTGTACTAGGTGGGTGGCCATCAATATCCTCCTGGATCAATATTCCCCCTTAGGAATAAATGGTCTCCATTGCATTGATTTCCCCCATCAGATGAGGAAATTTTCGTTGAATTTGGCCCCGGGTGAGCCACTTGCCTTGGTGTAGGAGTTGTCGTGCTTTGGCAACCCGATAAATTTGGATCCTCTACTAGAAATTTCCCTTGACCTTTGTGTCCATGATATGATCAGTGGATGATTTTTCCATGCATTCAAGGTTGAGCTATGCTAGTGTCAATTGTTTTGCTACCTCTGAGGTGTCCAATAATGGTGGAAAATAGGGTCAAAGGAGGTCCACATTGAACACTAGGTACAATCCATGGAAGGGGGGAATGTTGAGATCAAAATAATCATCACCTGCAACCTTGATGATGGTGTACAGTCCATATCGGAGTGGATGAAGTTTCCTATGAGGCCTTGTCAGGTGTTCTTTCTGCAAGTGAAACCAAACTTTGTCTCCCACCTGAAATTGGTGTGGCACCTAGTGTTGATCATGGCATTGCTTGTAATTGGCATTTTACTTCTATAAAATATCATGAAACTATTGGAATATGTGTTGGATCCACTCAATGAACCGGATGGCTTTGTTAGCTTCAGTTGGACCATGTGATGATTCTTCCTGGGTGGCCATAAGGGGTAGTGCAACATCCATGGGACCCAATGGTTGAAATCCCAACACCACCTGAAAGGGGTTGTGGTAGGTTGAGCTATGTATAGCTCTTTTGTGGATGTGATGAACACATGGAAGAATCTAATCCCAGGTGCATGGGTGCTTGAAATTGTACATGTGGAGGATGTGCATGATCATCCGGTTGACGACCTCTGTTTGGCCATCCATCTGGGGGTGGAAGGCAATGGACTTGGTGATATTGGTGTCCAGCAGTGACCAGAGGCTTAAACAGAATGTGATGAGGAATCAACTGTCCCAATCTGAGATAATGGTTTGTGGGATCCCAATGTGTACCCACACTAGTTCAAAGAATATTTTGGCAGTGACCTCCATTGTGATGCTCTTCTTACAGGCGGCCAGAATTGCCATTTTGGAAAAGTGATCAACAACCACAAAGACACAGTAATTTATCTTCTTGGTTGATGGAAGGACCAACATGTAGTCCATTGATATGGATTCCCAGGGCCTATCAGGATAGGTAGAGGAGTGTACAATCCTTGTTTCTTAGTGTTTGATTTGTAAATAATGCAAGCAGAGCATGACCTGTATACTTATTGACATCCTGTCGAAGTTTCGACCAACAAAAATGTCATTGTAGTACTTCCACTGTCTTTTCCATGCCAAATTGTGCTACAACCTGAATGTAGTGGGCTTCCCAAATCATCTTCGCTCGCTTGCTTGATGGAACACAAAGATGGCCTAGATGGCAGAGCAACTCGTCCTGAAGATGGAAATTAGTGACAGATGTGTTTGCGCCCAACATCTGGTAGGTGTTGGTGAAGTCAGGATCTGTCTCATAGAGGTGGGGCCATCAAAAGTTCTCATGTCTGCAAGAGTCTAGCACTGTGGTGAGTGTCGTGACTAGAGGTTGGTTGAGGAAATCAACGACTTGGTTGGTAATTCTTGTTTTATACTTGATGTTGAGGTGTAACTGTTGCAAATATGTGGACCACTTCTGATGGAATTCATTCTGAAATTTGCCTTGTGTCTGTATGAACTGTAGTGGATTATGATCAGTGTGGATGATTGTCTCCTTCCCGAGAATTTAATTCCTCCATTGGCAGTAAGCTTGTACAATGGAGTACATTTCTTTGTTGTAAGTAGGGTAATTACGGACGACATCTGATAGTGTCTCACTATGATAGGCCATGGGGTGGCTGTGTTGAGTGAGGAATTTATCCACAACATATTCTGAAGCATTTTTCTCGATCTCAAAGGGTTGTTGCAGGTCTGATAATGAAATCACTGGGGTTGAGCACAAGTGTTACTTCAGATCGTCGAACTCTTTTTGTTCGGATAGGCCCCACAAAATTTTTTCCTTACCACGACCCCTAGTTATTTTGCTGAGGGTCCATGCAATATGGGAGAATCCCAACACAAACCTATGATAGAAATTGGAAAGACTAAGAAGCTCTGAAGCTCAATAAGCATGGTTGGGGATGACTAGTCACAAATGACCTGGATCTTGGTTGGATAAACATGCACACCATGCGCATCAATAATTTATCCTATGTATTGAACCATGTCCATGTCGAAGGAGCATTTTTCCAAGTTGGTGTATAGCTTGTGTTGCTGCAGAGTGTGAAAAACCTGTTGACTATGCTACAAGTCTTCTGCCCAACTCTTGTTGTAGATGAGGATGTCATCCATATACAACACCAAAAAAGAATCAGTGAAAGGCCACAATATATCTCCCATCATCCTCATGAAATGTTTTGGGGCATTTGTCAAACCAAATGGTGTGACCAACCATTCAAAAAGACCTTCTTTTGACTTGAAGACAGTTTTCCATACATCTGTCTACTCTATTGGGACCTGATGGTAGCCAGACTTCAGATCAATCTTATTGAATTATTTGGCCCCTTTGATCTTATTAAGGAGATTTTTGATTAAGGGAATCTAGTATCGATCCTTGACTGTGATTTTATTTAGGGCCCGGTAATCAATGCATAGTTGCCAAGTCCCATCTTTCTTCTACACCAAAATGATTGGGCTTCCACAAGGTGATGAGTTGGGTCAGATGTGCCCCTTGTGGATTAGTTCTTGGATCTAATGCTTGATCTCCTCATTTTATAGCAGAGAGAAATGATAGACTGAACCATTGGGTAGTGGTGCATCGGGGTCAGATCGATGGGATGCTTGACCTGACAATGCAGAGGTACCCCAATAGGTTATGAGAAGATGTCTTTGTATTCTTTCATGACCTTATACACTTGATTTTATTGCATGGAGAGGTCGGTCTCAGAGGCCATGGATGTGGATGCAACCTTTCACTCACTCTGAGAGTGAATCACAAAGAATATAAACTTCCTAGTCTGAGAAATTACCTTCTTGCATTGTTTGGCATAGATCAAGGAAATAGCACTAAGTGGGACTACCTCGGGTATCATGTACAATTTCCTATTCAAAGTAACAATAACATTGTGAGGCCTAGACTCATATATAGTACAAAGTTTCCATAAATAAGGTTGGCCCAAAATAATATCACAAAATTCAAGGGGAGAAACATCACACAGTACCTCATCTTTGAATGGCTTGATGTCATATGACATGCGACACTATTGTCTTACATGAAGATTGCTTCCTTGATGGAGCCATCCGATGGTGTAGGGTTGCAGGTGTGGCATTGTCGGAAGGGATAGACACTTGAAGAACTCTACTGATATGAGGTTCTTTTGGCTACCACTATTGATGATGAAGTGTCGTGGAGTTCCTTTCACCCACATCTGTGAATGAAAGAGGCACTCGCCTTCCTCTGGCTCATCAGGTTCATCGGGTTGGATCTTGGTGGTAACAACGGTGGCACTGGGTTCCACATTAATGATATATCTCCCATTTTCTAGTTTTGACTCAGATTCAGAACCCACATTTGATTCATAGGATTTTACCTTAGCCACTAATGACTTCTTTGAGCAACAATCAACAGTGTTATGCCAGGGGCTCTTATGGAAGTCGCACCACTTTTCGGTATCTTTCTTCATCTTCCCATTGTCCTTATTCTCTTATGGATTAGACTGGCCATCCAGAGGTTTCCCACATTTTCTTTTTACTTTTTTCTACGGTTTGGGGCTTACCTTGCCCTACTTCTACTGTGAGGGGTTCCGAGATCCAAACTGCCGCATATTTTTTTTAAGATTCTACTTGATTTTGATGGAATATTGATAGGCCGTGCCCAAGGATGAGATGTCCAAAAACTACATTTTTTTCTAGATGTATCTATGTAGGCCATCATGGTACTTGAGCACCATATGTCACTCATAATATTTGATACCCAACTTGGTGCAAAAGGTATGAAAGACATTGGTGAACTCTGGCACCATTTGGTCTCTTTCCTACCACAGTGTGGTCCATCTTGTATAAAAGTCATCATAACTTCCAAAAGGGCAGTATTGTTCCTTAATAACATCCCCGAAGGAACCCCAAGTGGGTGAAACTACAAATAATGTGGATCCCTATATTTCCTTTTTCTCATAGAAAGTATCCCACCAATATTTTCCATGCGGGACAAGCTTGAGGAGTGCGAATGTAATTGTTTCTCTATCGAAAAAGTTGTGGACATAAAAATACCCTTCTAGAAGGTTTAACCATTTATCTATGACAGACGTGTCTATTTGACCTTCTAATATATGAATATCAAAATTCACATGTACCTTGAAGGGTGTGGCATCTCCACTTGAGGTGGATGTGTCGCTTGTTGGCAGTCGTCGAAGGATTTGTGCAAAGATGACCATTATCTCGTTCTTCTGTCACTCAAGGACTTCTTCAAGCAACATTTTGAAAGGATCTATTGTCCCGTCATATTTATTTTCACTCGTCATGGATGGTTTCTTAGGTGTGTGAGAGTATTTTTCCTCAAGAGAAACAAGCTTGAGACCCAACTCTCTATACCCTGACTTCTTTGGGGACATACATTAAAAAAATGACAAGGAGCAAACCTCTCTGATACCATTGATAAAGATTTATGAGAGGAACAAAATGAAACCACAGATTTATAATATGAAAACATATACATAGTGAACAATAACATAGATACAATAAAACTTGACTTCTATTAAATAAGAAATATGCTAAAAACTCTAAAATGTAGACTGGAACAAGCTTGCTAGAATGGTGGCATCTTATCTCTGTGAAGAGATGTGATAGCTACTCTATTTCAAAAGAATATGAGTACAATGAGGCTCTGAAGGAATTTTTACAATAAACATGAATTCCAAAACCCTATACATCCAAAAACCTAACCCTAGGAGATGAGGCACCAAAAGTCATGTGGGCCTCGTTGGGGTAAGTTACTACCTCAACTTTTTAGGGTCATAAATTTTGCATACGATCTTTGTTTAGGGTGAACGATATCTCAATGAAAATGTATCAATGAGGAGATTCATTTTGGGGGCTCAATTAGGGCCTTTTAATTTAATTGAGGTTCCCAATCATGAAAAAATGATGTTTAGGCCCTCAAAATGGCCCCAGAAGTTCAAGACCCGAAAAACTGTATCAAAATTGTAAATCGCCAAAAGACTGTTTTGAGCCAGTTGGACTAGGTGGGTGGCCACTAATATCCTCTTGGATCATGCGACAGGAAGACATTTTATTCGAACTTGAACATCAATATGTAATATGTTTTACCCTCACAGAGAGATACTCCAAAAGTTCATTACTTTTGTGATTTCAAACTTTTATACAAGCATGAAATGTTGAGTGTGTTTCTCATATGCATCTTTTGATTTTAAATGAATGAAATCATTTAAATCTCTCTGATTTTTGGACCATAAATATTGTTTAATGTCTATGAGTCTTGCCTCGAATATTTTCTCATTACTTAAATGAATGGATGTGATGGAATGGATGTGATTTTTATGTACATTATAAGTGAGGTTATTATTTTTCTGTGATAATATATTTGTTATCTTTCCAATTAATTTTCTACCTAGTCCACTCATAGGTGTAGATGTTATTAATGTTAAATATATTGTTTGAATGAGTATATTAAAAATATAAGCAAGAAAAGAGGAGTAACACCTCTATAAAAATGTAGAGGGGATCTTACCATTTTGTTTAAGAATACCCTAGGAGGTTGACTCTTGTCCCTAACAAGAAAAGAGATCAACATTTTTGGCGACCATACCGGGGACACAAACTAAATTTGTAGGTTTATATTTAGTTAATGAGTTGTCTTGATCCAATCCGACCTCATACACCCATTGTCTTAGATGACCAAAAACATATTTTGAATAAATTTTATGATTTGTTCATAAGAACAACAACAAATCAAGAATAACTTGAATGTTCTTGGAAATTACTGGCCAAGCAGAAATTCCAAACTCCAAGAAATTTCAAAAGGTGAATTCAATGAAGATAACCTTAATATGGACACCCCAAAACATTTTTAGGTCCCTATAATAGGGAGTAGAAGAAAACTTATCGACCAAGCAAAGCAGGCCAGTAGTTCTATAGTTCAAGTCTCAACTTTCTTGTTTCCACCATCTCTCTCTTCTCAATTGAAAATGCAAGATCGACAAGAAGAGAATGAATTTCTCAATAAGGAAAGAAGGGAGAACGAAAGACAACGAAATCCAAGAAGGAGACCAAGATCTAGTACCTTGAACTCACAAGGGGAACAACATCAGTTTCCCACTCTTCCTTGAGGAGTTCTTCCTATATTTTTTGGTTATGGGATCATGGATCGAAAAAGAATTTAAACCAATTCCTCATCATTTTTTATATTCATTTGATTGAGCACAATGATTTTATGGTGAGAATTTTTCTCCAAACATTAATAGTTCCATCATATACTGGAATATACCACTCCCAATAGATTTAATCAGTTCTTTTGATGATATGGAAGATGTATTCATGACTAGGTATGCACAACCTATTGCATATCACACTCTTCTTACATAATTTACTCAAAATTATCTTGAGAATAATGAGAGAATCAAAGACTTCAATATGTATTTTTCAGAAATTTGCACCAAATACCACAAGAGAAGTGCCCAAATGAACCAATCATATTTGGGTGTTACAAGAATGCAATGTTGTCTAATGCCAAGTATGAAATAAAATCATCAGAAATTGCAATATTGGATGAAGCAATGAGGAAGGAAATTTGAAATGGAAGAACACATACTTGAGAGTGATGTTGACCCAAAAATTATTCTTGGTCCAGTCCAAAGACCAATGTCGAGCTTGTCCATATCATCTCAATCTCCCTCTACATCTAGAAGGACTGAAGAATGAGGTGTAGGTAGAGGTATATTTCAAGGTCAACCTCCAAATGTGTGAAATTTACTTCCTCCAAATGATGTTCCATGAGTAAGACAAGATGGAAAAATCGCTCAGTTGAATGATTGTTAGACAAATGAAATAATTTGATTGAGAAGAAATGATGAAAAAATGCCTCGAAATCAATACCAGAATCCTAGAGCACCTACATATGGTTTTAGAGAGCATACAAAAATAAATAATAATGTTAATAGTCCTAGAGCCCCTAGATTTAAAAATACAAATGTTATATTAATTGATGAAAACTTTGAATAATTTCCCAAAGATGACGACCAAATCCATGTTCTTCAATGATTCAATAATGAAGCAGCCACATGAGTTTTAGAATCCATGCAAATGGATAATGATACATTACCATTTGTAGATGGATATTGGATTGAAGAATAAGAATGTGAGAATGAAGGCCAAAATTACCAATAAAAAAATTTCCAGACTAGGTCCCAACTTAATAAGTCTAAGGGAAAGGATCTGAATCCTCCTCAAAAGGATAAAATTAATGATCTCATAAATAAAAGAATTGGTCCTTCTACATCAAAAGTTGTTCCTCGTCAGACAAATGCTGGAAATGTAACTTTTAATCCTCAAAAAACCAATGAAGTAAAAGGCTCTTCAAAAATGGATTACAATATTGTTGATGATTTGATGAAGCTACAAATTACTCTTATGTTCTTGGAAGTAGTAAAAATTCCATGGTAGAAGGAGAACATACTCAAAGTATTAAATGATGAAGAAAAACATTATGTGAGAGTATAAGGAATCATTATGAATGATCAGCAACAACACACTCCTCCATTTATGAGAACAAGAGGAAAAATTCCTCCATTCTATGTATCTTTGGAAACACCTGAGTTAGTATTACATAATTGTATGGTTGATAGTGGATCCACAAATAATATCATTCCACTATCAATAATGCAGGATTTTAGTCTAGAATACACCAAATATTGTGAGGTTGGAGAAGGAATATATGCAATATATTCAAGAAAGTGTTAGCGTCAGAAGTCACTCCTGGATTGCTTGCAGGATCAGAGCCCAACGCCCATCCGTTTTATATCACGAATTATTTAATGGGATGATCGAATGGGTAAAGACTCAGGAATATATAGCTTTAACTCAGGAAACCGGGTCTGGTATGTAGAAAGCAAGGGAGGTCTTGATCCAACTTCCGTCAGTGGATGATTAAAGGGTGGTAGATGGAAGACTTGTGAGAGGGGCGAGTAAGACTGCCTCGGGCGACAGGCCTTCGAGAGCTTGAGGATGAAAAAATCAGAAGCCAAGATCCTCTTGGTCCAGAGCTTCAAGGATCTGAAGAGGTGACTCGACTGAATCCTTCAATTCCGAGTCATTCAGCGCTAAGAAATTCACAGGAACTGATTAGAAACAATGCAACTGTTACAGTGATCCAACCTACATCATCCTATAATAGCTACACCTCGACTAGATCCTCCAATTATGAGTTGTTCTAACACCGTAAACAAAGAGATGGAAAAGAGGTTGACATCCATAAAGTAAGAAGTCTCAAATGCCTTATACATAAACCAAAGCGACCAGCGCTTCATCAAAGATTTACAATCGGGAGCCTTGCTCAACCTTTGATCCTTTACAAAATACAAAGACCGAGTCTATATACTCAGGAAAATTCACCTCACAGAGGCGTGCCCAGTCTCCCAAGGCTTGGTGTCCCTTCAGTCAAATTCATACTGATATATTTCTTCAAGCGCCATCTTAACTGTGCATGGCTCCTGCAAGGAGGGTAGTTGAGCCATTAAGTGATGAGCTAGCGTGTGCAGACTTCTCTGTCTAGTCGAGGACTTCAACATGGGTTCTTTTGAAAAAATCGGTACGTAGGACCTCTTCGAGCAGACCGCTTGCCAGACCATCCATTCCTCACACTTAATGAATGAAAGGAGGTTTCAACCACTTGTTCTTGCCTTCATTTACTCCAATTGGAAACCAGGAAAGAAATCATATCCGATGGCACCTAGAATTCGTGATGATCCTTTCGGCGACTGGACTCGACGCTTTTGGCCCCTTTTGCTTAGCTCCTTTATTTCCCAAGTGACCACAGACCGTGACCCTATTTTTATTCCCACAGGGGCTTTCGACGTTCGTGGATAGGAAGGAGTTGATCCTTTCTTATCATAGTTGTGATGGGAGAAACGCCGAGACAGATCAATTGGGTGCCACGCGTCCTTCAAATCTGATGGTCCTGAACTCACCCGACGTTGTTGTGGGCCCCAGGTCCTAGATGCTCTCGTTACTTCACGCATCGAGGATATGAGGGAGTTGCTCCTTGCGCTTCGAAACTACAATGGGAGAAAAGGCGGGGAGCCTAATCGCGCATCAGGTGTCAGTTTCAGATGGACGACTGAAACTGCCCCTTGATACTACGGGCCCGACTTTGGGCGCCATCGACACTTCAAGGTTTGGGGTTTCGAGATGTACAATGACATAAAAATTCCACCCTTTGAACTCGCGACTACCAAAAATCTGACGTGACCAGATCTCGTGCCACGCGTCCTTTGGGATGAACGACTACCATCCATTCCTGCATAAAATATGGGTGCTACCCATTTCGCTAACCTCGGCACAACTTCGCTAATTGTGATTTGTCGCCGACCGCCAATCTATTTGTATGGATGAATCTGGACCATCGATGATATAACCTTGCCCGCTTACTTGCCTGAAATGAGACTTTTCTGCGTTGCATTCGGGCGCTTCTCATGCAACTTGCAGACCCGAATACTCTTGTGCCTCGGATAAGAAATGTTACTAACATTAGTCTCCATGGGGGATAGAGTCATCCCTGCGATGCTCTAAGGACTCATTTTGCAGTTCCAGTGCCTTGCTGTTGTTTTGTGGATTCATTTATAAAGCCAAAACAATAAAAATAAAAACAAAGAACTAAAAGGACAATATTTACAAAACACAGGAGCCACCGAAGGCTCAGACAAAACATTTTTTAATAAAATGCCCATTTACTGGGCTGTTGAAAACTTCTTCACCCTCCAAATCTTGCAACCTGTACGTGTTATTTGAGAACACCTCAGATATTTTGAAGGGGCTGATCCAGAGGGTGTCAAACTTGCTGTGTTTTCCCTTATCGTTTTTAGGAGCATCCCATTTCAGCACCAGGTCTCCTATCCGGAATTCTTCCTTCTTGGATTTCTTATCGAAAACATGTTTGATCCTTTGTTGATGGTCCTGAATTCTATCCATTGCCTGCTCCATGGCCTGCTGGGCATCCACTAGCTGATGAATTCTTCTGATCATGTCATCAGGCTCCTCCTGATGATCCTGAAGGAATTTTGCTACAGGAATGGCTAAATGAGAAGGGAAAACAACCTCCGCTCCATAAACTAATTGGAAAGGATAGACACCGATAGATCTCTTCGTGGCCACTCGATCGGCCCATAGAGAAAACTTTAATCTTGAATGCCAGGCCTTCTTGTTGTCTTCCAACAATCTTTTGATGATCCTTATCAGGATTTTGTTGGAGGATTCTACTAAATCGTTGCCCTGTGGATAATATGGGGTGGAGTGAATCAGTTTGATCCCGAACTGCTCACAGAACTTGGCTAATGGCTCAGACCTGAAAGCAGTTGCGTTATCAGTGACAATTTTACTTGGGCAGCTGAACCTTGTGATGAGGTCCTCCAGGAACCCAATGATTACCTTGTGGGAAGCACTCCTAGTAGGGATAGCTTCAATCCACTTGGTAAATAAATCTGTAGCAGTCAGGATCCATCTGTGTTGCTCACTGGAAGCGGGGTGAATTTCTCCAATGAAATCTAGGCCCCACTGCTGGAAAGGTCCCGAAACAACCACAGGATTTAGTGGCAAGGACTTGAGTTGTTGTTTTCCTGCAAACCTCTGACATTGGATACAGGTTCTAACTCCTCTATGGACATCAGCGAACAAGGTGGGCCAATAGTACCTGGCTCAGAGAATTTTGTGGGTTGTGGCCTTCCAGAAATGGTGCCCTCCACATAGGCCACTGTGAAACTCATCCATGATCATATTGGCCTCTTGTGAATTCATGCATTTTAAAAGCACCCCCAGGGGGTCTTTCCAGTATAAAATTTGATCGATAAGGTAGTATCTGACTGCCTTGAGCTTCAGAGCTCTTGCTTTGTTTCTTTGCAGGCTATCTAGAGGCCGCAACTCTTGCAGAAAGTATATGACATCCTTATACCAAGGACATCGAGCCAATGGGGGCTCCCTTTGAGGGTTTCTTTCAGACAGCCGATCCTATCGAATTCCTGAGCATTCGTTGATGAAACTTATCCCCAAAGCTTAGAAATTGGCTTCAGCCAACAGCTTGGCTAAACCTTGACCTTTGAACAATTTGGTAGGCTTTATTTCCAGGTTAAATTCCAAAATCTTGGCTATCCACTTACTCCTTTTCCCATCTATGTCAGGCTGAATAAGAATGTCTTTAACAACAGCTGAGGGGACATAAGCGATGATTTTTAACTGCGGGACAGAGATTCTGAATGCCTTGAGAGCCTTTACCAGGGCCTAGGCCTGCTTCTCCATAGTGTTATACCCGACTTTGGAATCCCTCAATGCTCAGCTGAAATAGGTGATAGGCTGCTCAAGTCCGACCTTGTTTGTCTATAATAAAACTGCAGCCACCGTGTCAGGTGAGGCAAAGGAGAAAATAAGGAAATCCTTTGAGTAGTCGGGACTAATAATCACAGGGGCTTCAGTCAGGGCCTTCTTTATTTGCTCAAAGGAATGTCGTGATTCAGAAGTCCACCTCACTTCATTTCCTTTCCTTAGCATGGTTGTTATAAGCTTTACCTCCTTAGCAAAGTTAGGCACAAACCTCCTCAGAAAATTAATCTTACCAAGGAAGGATTGGACCTCCTTCTTGGACCTTGGGATTGATAAGGCTTGTATTGCTTCAACTCTACTAGGTTCAATCCTGACTCCTTCCGCTGATACTATGTGGCCTAGTAATTTTCCCTTCTGCATGGCGAACAGAGATTTCTTGGGGTTTAAGGAAATGCAAAAACTCCTGCATTTCAGGAAAACCTTCCTGAGATGACAACAATGTTCTTTATGAGATTTTGAAAACACTGTGATGTCGTCCAGATAGACGACCACAAATTTATCCTTTTCCCCGACAAAAGCTATGTCCATGGCACACTGGAACGTTGCTCCTGCATTCATTAATCCAAACGACATCTTGGCATACATGAACGTGCCCCATGGAGTGGTGAATGTCGTCTTTTCCCTATCCTCAGGTAGAACAGAGACTTGATTGTAACCAGAGAAACCATCGATCATGGACATCCTGGATGCTCATGTTACCCTCCGCAGTATATGTTCCATCTTTGGTAAGGGGTAGTTATCCTTTCGTGAGCTCCTGTTCATATTTCTGAAGTCTACACAGATTTTGATTTCTCCATTCTTTTTCCTTACTTGTACTAAGTTGGCTACCCAATCTGAATATCTCAGTGGTACAATGATCTGAGCTTGAAGAAACGTTTTCACTTCCCTCTCCATGATAGGCAGCAGCATAGGATTGATCTGTCTCAGCTTCTGCCTAAATGGATTTGCCTCTCCTTTCAATGGGATTTTATGCTCGATGACCGAGGTGTCATAGGTTTTGAGGTCTTCATAGGTCCAGGAAAAAACATCGACAAATTCCCTCAAGATTCCAACGTATTCGGACCTCTGCTCCTTTGCCAGATTTCTTGACAATTTGACAAACTTGGGCTCACTTTCGGTGCCAATGTTGCACTAAATAGTACCAGCGTCATTCTCCGAGATTTCCCCCTTTACTGACACATCGTTTCTATCAAAAATCCTTTCCAAAGGAACCAATGCCCTTGGAATGTGGTTGTTGGGGAGCCGCACAATTTCATGCTTTGCTATTTTACTCAGCAACTTACCCCCATCAAGCTCTTCCTTAGAGACAAAATCTTGGTTGATATGCATCTCCGAAAATTCTTCGACAGTCTCCAAGAATTTCTTAATCTCGAGATCATCCTCGAATACCTTCCAATGTTTGACGTTGTTAGGTATGGAGGGCCTGTATTTTAATTCTATATCATGTCTGAATTTGGGCGGCAAGGGTACTTTGAAATTGTTTGCTGACGTAGCCAAGGAATCTGCGACTGTGTTCTCCCCTCTTGGGATGAAAGAGATGTTAAATGCTGAGAAGAAAATGTCGATAAGGTCCCATACCTCGTTTCTGTAGCTTCTGAATCGAGGATGCTTAGCCTGATAAGTGTTTCTGACCTGTTGGTCCACCAACTTTGCATCACCAAACACCGCTACCTCCTAAATTCCCATTTCCCTCGCAGCTCTTAATCCCAGAACAAGAGCTTCATACTCTGCCACATTGTTGGTAGTTTCGAATTCTAGTTTGTATGAAAGAGATATGGTTTCCTGAGCAGGTGACAAAAAACACACCCCAGCTCTTGCGCCTTCCCTTGAACAGGCTCCATCAAAGAAAATTTTCCAGACGGGGGTGATGGAGGGAGGAAATTCATGGGAAGTGGTGGGCGGTTTTCTGAGTCTTACAGAAGGCTCGGGAGCATTAGTGAGTTTTAGTACACTGGAACCTAAATCAGTGTCTAAGGCGAAAATGGGATGGTTGGTAGGGTTGGCTTTGTCACTAATTATATAGGCCAGTTGGGCTTCCCTGTATAGCCTCCTATGTTCTCCTCCAAACACTGGGATAGTAGAATATGTGAGGTCCATCTGCAAAGTTCCCCCCAGTCATTTTATCCAAGATCTTAATAATAACATACCAAACTTGGGGGGGACATCAACCACTACAATATCCATGACCACACTTTTCATGGGCAACTGAAACAAGGTCACGACCAGGTCTTTGATAACTCCTAGACATTGAAATTTTATAGAGTCAAAGGAATAGAGGTCGTGATAGGCTCGGGTGACTTCTAGTCCTAATTCTTCCATGAAATTTTTGGGCATGAGGTTGTGAGAGGCCCCCGAATCCATCAAACAGTTGTGCAGTAATTTGTCATGTATGTTCAAGGAAGTGTAGAAAGGAGGGGATGAGTCATTCTTGTCTTCTACCATAGGACCTAGGACAACTGTAGGCTTTTCATCTTGTAAATTGATGGATTCTGTGGGAAGGCATGAGACCTTAGACTGTACAAGCTTCGAGAAACATTTCTTGAACCCTTCATGTTTAATCAATTTGGTCAGTGGCACAGGGATCCTGATCTTTTGAATTTCATGCTCGAAATTAAAAGAAGATGTAATCTTTGGGATTTCTCTTATTTAGGGAACATGAATATGGACTATGGGAGAGAGGGGTTGGTGCTTCTTACCTTTGTGACTTTATGCTACTTCATTAGCAGGCTTCTCTATCCCAGTGAATTGCTCAGGAACGTCAGGTGCCACTGTCTTTTTCTTGGACCTCAAGTCATACCTGCCTCGGCTGCCAATAGCCTTGTCTCCCTTGATCAGTTCATTTAGCTGGCTATCCATGAGAGAATCCTCGTATGATGATTGAGTGAGATGAGGAAAAGGAGGAGCGTCTTCAAAGCAATGGATTTTAGGATCAATCTCATCTGTTTCCCCTTCTTCCTCTTCGGCCACAAATTTGTTTTGAAAAGGGGCTTGAATTTTTTGGTCTTCTCTGTCTCTTCCCTTCTCTCTTTGCACAGTCAGGGAAGCAATATTGTTTGGCCTCCTGAAACCTCCTTTTTTTTCATAATTTTGGGGGCCCTTGTATGCTTTCCTTCCCCCCACCTTCATTCTCTCCATATCTACAGACAAAGACTTCACCATCTTGGTCATTTCATCAACTTGAGGGTGGGGCACCGATGGGCCAGAAGTAGAGGTTTCCGACCTTCCCCTTCTTCTGTCTACATCAGCCTTGTTTCTTATTCTATCAGCCGCTAATACATTTGATTCCACTTCTATGGCCGCATATTTCATTTGAGCTAAGGAGGTGTCTCTCCTTTCTCTCAATAAAAGACAGAAATCGGGGCCAATCACACTAGCATAAGAAATCTTGCCCGAGGCTTCTGAGGGTTTGATTTCAGCGGGAATTTTATTATATATCTTATTGAATCTCTTGGAGAAGTCAGAGACAAACTCTCCATCCATATTCTTCAAAGACCTGAACTCTGTCATGTAATACATGAAATCCTTCCTATCTCCCCACTGCCTCAAGAAAGCGCCATCCAGGGCTTCGATCCCAGCAATAGATCCAGGGGCTAGTACTCTAAACCATTTTCTCACCTCACCATCCAGGCTCTGGATGAAGACTCTCATCCAGACATCTTCATTTTCAATGTTCAGGTTTTCTGCATAACTGTAGAAAGCAGCCAGGTGCTCTTCCACAGTTATGTCCCCTTCCCCAGTGAACTTGGGCATATACTTCAAGTAATCTCCAGCAGGGAGAGGATTCATAGGATGAGGTAGGATTAAGGGAGAATATCTGGCAGCAACTATGGCGTCCATTCTATTTAGAGGGGGATTAGCACCAGCCATAGGGATATTAGGTGGAGGAGAACTTGGAGGAGAAGGAGTTCATGAAGGGGCCACTGGGAATGAGTCTCGGAGTGGGATGGGAAACAAAAGGGGATTTAAGGAGAAGGATAACGGGATCAAGTCAGTAGACGCTCTTCTTTGTGCAGGAGTGGGGAAATCTTCTATAGTCTTGGGCCTACGCCAAGGTACAACTTCAGAGGAGAGGGGAGTGACGAGGATTTCTCCCTTCAATCCCATACCAGGAGGGGAAAACTCAACAGGAACACTCCCAAAATTCAGGAAACGGGAAACCTCTGAAGGAGGTCTATTGAGAAACTGAGGAGAAAATGGAGTCCTTACAGAGGGAGATGGAGGATTACCTGTTTCGACGGTGGTAGCTTCTTCTTCAGGGGCCTTTCCTTTTCTGAGAACCACCTCTGGATCAGCTTCAGGTGTAGCTAGAGGCAGTTGTGGATGAGACCGCGTGTGTCTACCTCTGAAAGCCACAATTAACACGGCAGGTTCGCCACAGTGGATTCGTCACAATGGAGTCACCAAGTGAAAAGTAGCAATATTTAAAGGCTCTGATACCTAATGCACCTTCAGAATCAGAGGCTCAATGTCGTTCAATCCCAGGGAAAATATTCAACTTCGTCCCCGACAACGGTGCCAGAAATGTTAGCGTTGGAAGTCACTCCTGGATTGCTTGCAGGAGCAGAGCACAACACCCATCAGTTTTATATCACGATTTGTTTAATGGGATGATCGAATGGGTAAAGAATCAGGAATATATAGCTTTAACTTAGGAAACCGGGTTTGGTATGTAGAAATCAAGGGAGGTCTTGATCCAACTTCCGTCAGTGGATGATTAAAGGGTGGTAGATGGAAGACTTGTGAGAGGGGCGAGCAAGATTTCCTCAGGTGACAGGCCTTCGGGAGCTTGAGGATGAAAAACACAGAAGCCAAGATCCTCTTGGTCCAGAGCTTCAAGGAGATGAAGAGGTGACTCGACTGAATCCTTCAATTTCGAGTCGTTCAGCGCTAAGAAATTCACAGGAACCGATTAGAAACAATGTGTTAGAAAAACAGGACCGTGGAGCAATAAAATAAAACAAATGCAGAAACAAAACACAGAAGACACACAATACAAGAGAGACACAGATTT
>SNQJ01S0107351.1:26911-50897 GCA_010110895.2 Picea sitchensis
TGGGGAAAACCAGTGAGAGAGAGGAGTTCTTCTTATTTCTTCAAATTCTGGAAATTACATCAGCAAAAATAAACCAACAGATTTAACTTATCTCTTCCCTTCGATTTTCGTGCTTGAAATGTACAGGAAGAAAACCAACCACATCTACCTCGAAAAGCATGCACACACAGCCGTACCGTACGGACTGTACGGATTTATGGAAATTCGTGCCCAGAATTTGTTGCTGCTGTACGGCGGTCATACGGTCTGTACGGACCATTAATTGCTGCCTTTTTATTTGGAAAACGTGTGTTGTACGGCCCAGAACAGAAATAATAAATACTGCTGCTGCAAATCCGTACCGTACGGATTTTCCTTCACTGTTGGCTGCCTCAAAATTCATGCCCAGCTTTGCCTTGAAAATAGTGCCTTCTCTTTGCTGCTCTTTCCTCTTCAGAAAATAGAAACCCTTCTCCTCTTCTTTCTCTCTCTCAATCTCTCAATCTATCCAAGAAAGAATGAATCTCATTTGGCCTTTTTTCCTCCTTTAGAATCCCTAAGTGACGGTTAGGTTTCCCTTTTTTATCCAAGGGCTCACATTGCCCAAGATCAATGGTGAGAATTAAATGCTCCATTAAATTCACTTTATTTAATTTCACTCACCCAACTTAAATAAAAACCCACTTGGTGCTTTAAGTTCCTAAGTCACTTTTCACTTTCTAATTTAAAGTTCACTTTACCACTTATAAAGTGACTTTATGAAAAAGACCCACTTTTAAGTTGTGGACCACATCCCTAGGTAAAAGTATAAAAAACCCATAGGAACCACTTGTCCAAGGGACAAATCTTCATTAAAATTCAACACAAATTCTACCCATACACACTCGAAGAAGAGCTTGGTAGTGGCCTCGGTTATGATACTCTTCTTGCAGGACGTCAAAATGGCCATATTAGAGAATAGATCAACAAACACAAGTACATGGTCATTTCCATGCTTGGTTGAGGGGAGACCTAAGATGTATTCCATCAATATGGTTTCCCAGGGCCTATTGGGAGTAGGAAAAGGGGTGTACATTATTTTTTTCTTGATGGTTAGCTTGGTGATGGAGCATGTAGTGTAGGATTTGATATACTTAATGTTGATTAATTGTGTTGTTTGTAATTGATGTCAACCATTGAAGTTTTTTTGAGGTATAAAGGTATGAATATCAATGTATTTGTAGGTAATACTATTCTATATGTATAGTACATGTCATGCCATTTCCGGTGATATGTGGAACGTCACATAGCTCCTCACGGTTAGAGAGTTTTGGACCTGTGAAGTTGGAGAACCCTCATGACTTATCTAGAAGCCCCTAAAAGGTCAAATAAGTCAATTTATTCTAGAAACTCCTAGAAGAAGTTTACTAGTCAAAGTGATTGTAACTAGGAGTTAATCATGGGTTAAGTTGTTTCAAAAAGAAAATAATTAAAAATAAATTAGTTGCAACTAGAAGTGGTGAGTTTATTATTTGTGGATAAAGTGGTTAGAAGTGGGTTAGCCCTAAAATAAGGAAGTTGGTAAAGTTAGTTAGAAGGTAACCCCTTGAGGAAGCTACTTGGAGAGTATAAATAAGAGAGAATGGGTCTCCTATCAAAACCTATTGAGCACATTTAATATCTATTTTTGTGAATTGTTATGGGTAGGCATCATTGACAAATCTATAGTAGTGATTATGAAGCAACAAAAAAAATGCAGGTACAAAGGGTTGAGACTGTGGCTATTGAACTAGGGTTTTACTGAAGACAACTATAGGTCGTAGTACTAGAAGTGAGCAGATATACGCGAGCCATAGTGTGGAAAATCGTGGATACCTGCAAGTTTACTGAAGATAAATCACAGATCTGTTGCCAAATATGAAAAGGAATATTTGATCTATCATTACTGACAAGCTGCAAGGCAGAGAAGTGACTACAAAAATGTGTGACAATGATCTGGTACAACAAAATCTTCTATAGAAACTAAAAGGTATGTTATATACTTGTTGTAGTTGGTTATTGGTAATGGTCTAGGGTTTGATCATGGAAGATAAAGCATGTACACCTGAGGGTTTGTAGGCTGGTTGGTACTTGCTGGATGAGGTAGATCTACAATAGTATATTTCTAGGGTATTAGTTTTCTATGGTTGGAACACTCCATGAAATATTTTGTTATAGTACATCTTGTGATTTTGGAGCATATTTGAGGCATCTTGGTTGAAGAGTGTTAGTGAAGATACTGGTATAGTTTGAGGCTACATTACAGCTAGGGTTTACTAGATGATGGATGCAATGGTTTCCTATATCTCATGAATGGTTCATGCGTTATGTATGACACTTGGTTGGTGAGGTGTTCTTGACTTCAGTTCATGGTATATACTTTATACATAGGGTATGTGACATATATGATCATATCTGAGACTATAGTGAATATTTCCAGTATCAAGTTCAGTAGTGGCAGTTGACAAAGGAAAAATAGTGAAGCTGAGAGTGTTACTAGTAATCTGTGAGTTACAGTGAAGAAGATCACGGACATCCGCGAGTTGCAGTTAAGAGAAGTGTGGATACCCATGTGTTGCAGTATATACAGGCCACAGATCTACAAGAAAGGTTTGAAGAATAATTAGGTCAATGAAATATTTGCATCAGTGATAGTGAAAAAGGTTAGCAATGACAGTAACAGAGTTCAACAGTAACAGTGAGAAGTTGTTCACATTTGGCACTTATATTTCAGGGTGGTTGGGCGAGGCAAGGATAGGTGGTTGTAACCACCTTTCGGTTGTAGCCGGAGAACATAGGGGGTTGTAGCCTCCTTCTGGTTGTATCCAAATAATTGGGGAGTTGGAGCCTCCCTCAAGTTGTAGCCTAAAAGTATAGGGGGTTGGAGCTTCCTTCCAGTTGCAGCTGGAGAACAAAGGAAGTTGGTGCTTCCAATGAATATAATTATTAAATACATATAAGGAAAATCATTTCGTGGTTTTCTCTCGCATTGGGTTTCCACATAAAAATATGGGTGTATTGTGTATGTGTGATATTGCTCATTGTTCATGGTTCATTTATTCTGCACTTATTGAATGATATTGGTAATTTGATCATAAATTTGAAATCACTTATATACTATGGTTAGAAAAATGGATTAAATTTCTCTATTATTTATTCACCCCCCTCTTAGTAATCCAACAATTGGTATCAGAGCAGGTTCTTGCAGGAACTAGTATAACTACTGGAAGGTAGATAATGGAGATCAACAATATGTATAAAAATGGAATACCATAGTTTAATGGAAAGAACTATTCATTTTGGAGCAGAAGGATGAAAACATATGTACAAGAACAAAGATTTGAGGTTTGGAAATCAGTAGTATATGCATATAAAGAACCCGTCATTCCTCCAACAAATGAAAATGGAAGGAAACTCAGTGTAAATAATTCGAAAGATAAAAATTATATCCTTAATGTTCTGGTTGATTCAATATATTTCAAAGTTATGCATTACAGCTCCACAAAGGATATTTGGGACAAACTTCAGAATCTTTATGAAGGAGACACAAAATTCAAGGCAACAAAGCTTCAAACTTACAGAGGTCAAATTGAACAACTGAAGATGAAAGAAGATGACAATATTGCATCTTTCTTTTTACGAGTTGATGAAATAGTGAATGAAATTAGAGGATTGGGAGAAGAATTTGATGAATCCATAATTGTTCAAAAAATACTAAGATCTCTCCCAATGAGATTTGATCCTAATATTTCAACACTAGAATAAAGAACAGATCTAGATTCAATAAGCATGGATGAACTACATGGAGTATTCAAAGCCTATGAAATGATAATAGAACAATAGAATCCAGTTACAAAACAAGAAGCATTCAAATCTTCCAAGAAGCCAAATCAAAAAGGAAAGCAAAAGGCAAAGTCAGATAGCAACAACAGTGACATCTCAGAAGACAATGAAGAAGTATCCAACTTCGTCAAAAGACTAAAAAATGGAACTGACAAATATAGAGGTAAGATTCCAATAATTTGTTTTAATTGTGATGGTATTGGTCATTTCGCTAAAAAATGTCCCCATAAGAAAAAAAAAAGGAATGAAGAAGACTGTTGAAGGAAAATCTCCCTGCGGACAGGCAGATCTCCTCAAAGAGATAGACTCTTAACTCTAAGACAGAAAGTGCTTATCATGGTCACTGACTTCGTTTTAGATCTAGGTGGACTAGTGTGTGAGGAGGAAGGAGAAAAGAAGTACCTTTTACTGGTGTTTGTCCCTGCATGCTCCGAGTTGAGCTACAATCTTTCGCTCCTCGATGATCCCTGTAGAAAAACAAAGTACGACCACTTCCTACTCTATCAAGATTAGTCCAAAATAGGTCTATCTACTAAAGAGACAAATTCATGTGAGATTGAACACGAATTAGAAAGAAACAGGCCAAGAAAATTATATTAATGAGGACAAAACATTGCTTACAGCCATAGATGGATTGCAGTAGCTCTACCAAGTCCTCCTTGTCTACCCCTTGCTCAAAAGATCCATGATCTGAATGATGATAGCTTCACCGATTGCTCCCTATGAGATCATAGGTCTCTTGCTTCCAAAATATCTTTGTTCCAACACCACTTATGAGATCATAATTTTGGTGTGATTCTCTCTTTTCAGTCCTCTTTCACCATTAGAAAGCTTGCTTATATAGCCTTGGAGAGGCTTTAACCACTTGAGATATCCTTGGGGAAGGTGAGGACTTTCCTCCTTCAGTTGAGGATCTGCCCTAAGATCATGGCTGGACTAGGGATTTGAATCCAACTGCCTTCCAAGAATGAAAGGATCCTTCCCCCATTCATCTCAACAACTTAACTATTGCCCAGAATAGGTAGTGCTCCCTCAAAAGGACCATCAGAGCATTGTAGCGCTCCCCAGTAGGCTTAAGGGGGGCGCCAGTGCTCCCAAAGACACCAGCGCTCCCTCAAAAGGGCCAGAGAATCTTTATAACGCTCCTAGACAGTGTAAGGGGGAGCGCCAGCACTCCTAGAAGAGGTATAGGGGAGCACTCCCCTCCAAAAACTTAGTTTTTTGAGTGTTTTCAAATGGCAAAAGGTTCATGAGCCTGCTGACTCATTTCTCCTCTTCCAAATCAAATGTTTGAGGTGTTTTAAGTGTCTTCTCATGTCGTTATAGGCATGACATAGGCATCATGGCATTATGCTTCCCTGACACTTGCGAAACTCGTGAGAAAAATGCGACACTTGCAAACCTTGTAATGACGACACTTGCGACACTATCAAAGTGAGTATTTTTTATGTGTAACAGATTGCCCTCCAAAGTATGAAGTTAGAAGATGAGAACTGATAACTGAAATGATTTGTAAACTTTCAAGCAAGGGTATAGACGCAGAGAACCTGACAAAATCTGCACACAAACATCCAACAAATATTATGACATGTTTCAAACCCAAGGCAAGCATACCTATGCTTGGGTGATCAAGACTTGCAAGATATGGCCGCCATAAAATACACTGCGGATCCATAATTGTATTGATAAAAAGGTAAAGCCACTGAAAATACACTGTGGATCTATACTCTTATGACATTAACTGATCATAGCCATGAAGAATACACAGTGGATCTACGATATGACAAGACATAGCCATGACCAATACAAAGTGGATCTATGTAACAGTATATGTGTCATTGTTCAAGAGAAACTCCTTCGCAACTTGGGCAAAGTACATATCAAAGTGATCACTCAACCCGGGGTCTTCTTACTGATCCCGATGTAGTACGAATCTAACCATGTGAATAGATGTCCTGATGTCGAACATGGCATAAACCACTTGATTACCGGTCAATGATGTAAACCGTTAACAAGCGCGAGGGAGATCACCATTAATGTCAATGATTCCCAAGGTATCCTAGTACATTCCAATGAATGTGAATGGATGAGTTGGAGTCAAACATCCGTGGAATCATCCGATCAGAGGTCAATGATGTAAACCCACTATCGAACGTGAGGAAGCCTTCCATTGAGGCATGCAGGTCCTAAAGTACTAACTGGTTTCTAAGCCTAATTCCTGTATAATGTGTTGAAGTCGACATGAATAGACTCGTCGAAGGAGGGCCTTGATGTATCCCCCATCAATGACACAAAACAGACACAGAGATGTAATTGGTAGATCAAATGAACATGGACTGACATGGGTATTGAGACAATATATTTGTGATGGCTGACTCTCGAGGTGGATACTTCCCTTGAACACTTAGGCACAACAGCAGAAACATGACATGGACCAAAACTTGATGATGCAGTGGATGTTGTGACTTACATCAGGTGACCCAAAGGAGTGAAAGAAACTCAAAGGATTGGCTCAGTGAAGATGTTTAGCAGATTATAATATGTGCAAATGACAAAGTGTCGTGTTCAAAGGCGACTCTAAGAATTACTTGGTAATGTTTTCAAGAGACTGCTTGGCTTGCTTCTTTCAAATTTTCCCCCATCCAGATAGACGAGTACCTCTTTTTTAATTTAACGAGCTCGAGGAGGGTAACACATGCTCGATATAACTCACCTTCGGTAAGTTCCTCTTCCTTTGTTTAACAAACTGGAAGAAGTAAGGGTTCGATCCCATATGGGTCTGTCGATGTTTTGTTTAGCGAGTCCAAAGACAGAAAACTCGAAGGTTTTTCATGATTATAGAGTCTGGAAAAACACTTAAAAGAGAACTCTCTCAGTTCCTTTTTCGTACAGTTAGTCTCACGAGGCCGAAAAAGATATAAATTATCACTCGAAAGACACCCTTTTAGACCGTTTAACGAGTGGGAAAGGAAGCAAGATCACTCGGAAATCTTTTCATGTTTAGAGAGTCTGAAAAGAGCTTAAAGGAGACTCCAGGGGGTTCCTTTTTCGTTTATCCATACAGGTCCGAAAAAGAGATAAAAGTCTACCCAGATGCATTCTCATGTATTTATGAGCACGAGAAAGAACAAAGACTAAGCTCGGTATGCCCCCAACTTGAAATCTAGTCGCTTAACTCCAGAATGATCATCAAAGGCTGGAGACATGCCCTCCAAGCTTCGATTCATTCACCGATTCTGAGGTCATCACCAATTTCTCTTGTAAATGAGAAAAAGGAGAAGGGTGGATGAAAAGAAGGTTCAAGAGGGGTGACTGTTTCATATTTTAACGAGCTTGAAATAGGAAAAGAACTATGCTCAAGGCCTCTGTTTCATTTTTTAACGAGCTTGCCACAGAGAAAAGAAACTATGCTCGTGGTTTCGCCTGGATCATGGCTTCCAAGAGGATAACGCTCTGGAAGGTTACATGTCAAAGGATAAAACATGGTCATGGCCTCCAAGAGATCTTCACTGGATGGAAGATAATCACTCGAGAAAGGACACATGTCGGGGGCCGCGATAGGAGTAAGGAGACCAGGCTCCAATAACCCTACCGAAGAAATCACCATGTCCACTACCGGATCCAAATCATCAGAATTTGAGGTCATGTGAGACAACACCACATAATTGACATGCGGTGGGGGCAATACTGTCTGCATATAAGAACCACTTAGGGAGGTAACCCAGTCGGGGTCGATGAATGAAAGTTGATCAATAGTCACAATTCTTCCATCGTGAGGGAAAGATATCACATGGAAGAGGGTGGATACAAGAGCTTTCATAGCATAGACATAATCCCACCCAAGGAGTAAAGAGAAATCCAAGGGGTCTCGGACTACCATGACATCGATAAAGACAGTTTTCCCTCCCAAAGTTACAGGAAACTGAGGAAGGATCCCTAAAGGTTAACTAGTTCTTCTGTTAAAAGCTAACAGATTCTGTGTAACCGGTGCAAGCTGCAGACAACCCAAAGCATACTAAGCAATAGAAGACAAAATACTAACAGACACACCTTCATCTATCAGCGTTTGAGGAACGTCCTGACCACGAACCTGTACTGTAATCTAGAAAGGAATATGAGAGGGAAGACGAGGTCTAGTTAGCACACCCCAATCAAAAAGGATGTCTTCAGTACTTGGAGGGGGTTTCGCAGGAGAATGAGGAATTCCCCCCGATACGATAGAGTCTGTATTAACGAGAAAAACATGGGCAGTATCGGGTTTACTCTCTAGAAGGAGAGTAGGATCGACCGATGATTGGATCGGATCAACCAAAGGTGGACTTGGATAGACCACTTTCGCACTCTTCAAAGGAAGAGTGGGATTGACCGATGATGGAATCGGATCAACCACTTTGGCACTCTTCGGATGAAGGGTGGGGCTGACCAAGAAAGGGACTGGATCAACCACTTTGGCACTCTTTGGATGAAGGGTGGGACTGATCGAGGAAGGGACTGGATTAGTCGCTTTGGCACTCTTTGGATGAAGGGTGGGACTGACCAAGGAAGGGACTGGATCAACCACTTTGACATTCCTCAATGGAGGAATGGGATCGACCGATGGTGAAACTGGATCGACCACTTGAGTTTCATTCTCCAGGGGAAGAATGGGGTCGACGGGTGGAAACGGATCGACCTCTTTGGTGTCACTCTCTAACGAGAGAGTGGGATCGACCGAGGATGAAAACATATCGACCTCTTTGGTATCACTCTTTTGATGAAGAGCGGGGCTGATCAATGACGAAACTGGATCAAATACTGGGGTTTGTGGTTCAATCAAGGAGGAAACTAGATTGACCACCTGATCAACCAGACTGACTGGGGATGGAACAAGATTGACTAGTCCATCAACCAACGATGGGTCGGGGGAAAGCTTACGATAACCTTTTGGAAGTTGAGGTTTTTCCAAAAGAGAAGAAGCCTCGTCCATACGAGGGAAAAGGTGAGATTAATGATCACCTTTACATAACATGCAAGGGAACTTGACAGTTTTCTTCTTCTTACCAACCTGAACATCATTAGTTGACGGGGTATCATCAACATGATCGACAGAGGTCGATGACGTGGAGGACCACATTTCTAAGACCTAGGTAAGACCGGGGCAATCCCTCAGAAAGTGGTCACCCTTACAAATACTGCAAGGGAATTTGGGTTTTGGATTCTTCATTTTAATCTTGTTGGCCTCATCAACACTCCCAGTACTATTGATAGTAACGGGTTTCTTAGAGCCAACATCTGATGTTGTTGGGGCCTTTGTCCTTTTCGGGTTCTTCTTCTTCTTCTCTTTTCGTTTCTTCTTCTTCTGATCAACCTAGCTACTTGCTTTAGAGCTTTCACTAGGAAAAGAAGGAGAAATGGAAGGAGACTTGATGGGCGAAGAAGTTGAAAAGTTGACATGAGGTTGATGTGTGGGTGGTGTATTGGCATCCAAAGTATTAGGTGCAACTAAAACATTGGGAGGATTCGGGATCACCAGAGTGGGGAACAACCAAACTGGTAATCCAATAGTGAGTCCTGGAAGACTCAGTGTGGCAACATATGGAGGACCAAAGTTTCCAAACAAAGGAAAGGTATAAGGTTCCCCAGGAGAAGGGGTTCCTCCATTGGTACTCCCAGGATTCAATACCATTAACACTGACTCGACCTAAGGTCCACTAAGTAAAACAAACAACACACGCTATGAATCTAAGAAGCAATCAATCAAACAAACCTTCCTATGATGAAACCACTAGTTGGTGATGAAATCCAACGTCGCGAGATCAAAATAGGAAGGGGTGGGGATAGAGCGGGTGGATTAGTTACGTTGGCGACCTGCTTAACGGACTTATGCCTTGGTGCAAGCTGCCATCCAGTAATTGTGGATTTACCCTCCAAGGAGCCCGAGTGAGTTTGACCAACGTCTGTTCTAGATACAGTGAGACTTCCTTTCACCGTCACCTTGTGTAAGATCCTAAATATTGTGGCTACTAAGGTCACCAACTCGTAGTCAGCCCCTGGGCAGGTACAGTCGACAGTCCAGTCGGAACGTATGGGCAGGATAACAAGTCTGAAATCAGCTTGAAAGGCTTCCACTCAACATTGTGGGTATACCTTCTAGTGACCCCCAATATACAATTCGACCACTACAGACAGTTGAACCACGGAGGGATGATCTCTGTAACTCACCCGAATGCGACCTCGTGCGTTACCCCTATGTGAGAGGGGGATCCCACGCAAACTAATATGACAATTGGATTTAACTCTCCCTACCGCAAGATACTAAGTTTGTTTGATAGCTTTGGAAAGTTATCCTTTCAACCTATTCCAAATCCCTACACCTTAAACTAATGTAGGTTTGCTAACAAATATGTAAAATGTCTGATAAATTTTAGTTAAGCATTGATTTTAATGGTTGTTGTTTACTCAGAGGGTGTATGAAAGTGAAACTGATGGAATGATGACTCAATTCCCAAAAATATGTATGAAATATGATAAGCAATCATTTATTTTCAATGAATACCTATTTAAGGGAAAGAGGAAGAGTCGTTTTCACTATCAAACACTTGATAAGGAATGTCCTCAATCAATTTTATTCTCAATCAAATCCAATATGATGCTACAACATTTCAGAAATGCAAACTAATATGCAAACTAATCATTAAGATGTACTTTTTTCGTTTTCATGTGAATGATGATCAATTCAATGAAAAACTTGTCCTGCCAACTACCCTTTCAGATCAAGGAGATTCGGACAAGAAAACGTAGATTTCGCACAAACAACACACCCTTTTGCAATCAAACAAGAGAAAGAAAACCAAAAATGCAAAAGGAAGGAGAAAGAGATTGGATCAGATGACCTCAAAGAACCAAATGAGAAGAATTACAGACTTCAAATGTCCTTCACTAGAGTTCTCGCTCAGTTGGATAGGAGAGAAGAAAGAAAGGGATTGATTTCAAGCTCTCAACAACAAAAACTTAAAAAAAATGAAGAAGGGAATAAAATATGAACAATAAGGTGTTTACTTCTCAAGAGGAAGCATTTCAAAGGTCAAAAGAAGAAGCATTGAATCCCAAAGCAGCTCAGCAAGTGAAAAAACAGGGTCTGGACCTCCAAAAAATGCAATTTTTGAAGAGATTTTGTGCAAAAAGGGGTTGGCACTCTGGTGTAAGGGACACTAGTGTGTTATAACACTCTGTCCAACAGCTTAAGGGAGTTTTGGTGCCCTGCTAACAAGGCAGGGGAGCGCTGAAGTCCTAAAGCTCAGAAAAAAGTCCAAAAACCCAAAAGTTCAATGGAATTTTGACAATCAAGCTGAGTGTGATGGGGTGAAGAGTCAATCATCCAATTCAATCAGATATGAATAGGTGAACAAGTTCTGAAAACAATCAAAGGGAAATACAAGGTCTAGAGGAAAAATCAAAACCAAAATTTTCGATTCGAATCTTCCCCAGCGGAGTCGCCAGTTTCTGTTGAAGGAAAATCTCCCTGCGGACAGGTAGATCTCCTCAAAGAGATAGACTCTTAAATCTAAGACAGAAAGTTCTTATCATGGTCACTAACTTCCTTTTAGATCTAGATGGACTAGTGTGTGAAGAGGGAGAAAATAAGTACCTTTTACCGGTGCTTGTCCCTGCACGCTCCGAGTTGAGCTACAATCTTTCGCTCCTCGATGAGCCCTGTAGACAAACAAAGTACGACCACTTCCTACTCTATCAAGATTAGTCTGAAATAGGTCTATCTACTAAAGAGACAAATTCATGTGAGATTGAACACGAATTAGAAAGAAACATGTCAAGCAAATTATATTAATGAGGAAAAAACATTGCTTACAACCATAGATGGATTGCAACAGCTCTACCAAGTCCTCCTTGTCTACCCCTTGCTCAAAATATCCATGATCCGAATGATGATAGCTTCATCGATTTCTCCCTATGAGATCATAGGTCTCTTTCTTCCAAAATATCTTTGTTCCAGCACCACTTATGAGATCATAAGTTTGGTGTGATTCTCTCTTTTCAGTCCTCTTTCACCATTAGAAATCTTGCTTATATAGCCTTGGAGAGGCTTTAACCACTTGAGATATCATTGGGGAAGCTAAGGAATTTCCTCCTTCAGTTGAGGATCTGCCCTAAGATCATGGCTGGACTAGGGATTCAAATCCAACTGCCTTCCAAGAATGAAAGGATCCTTCCCCCATTCATCTCAACAACTTAACTACTGCCCAGAATAGGTAGCGCTCCCTCAAAAGTACCATCAAAGCATTGTAGCGCTCACCAGTAGGCTTAAGGGGGGCGCCAGTGCTCCCAAAGACACCAGCACCCCCTCAAAAGGGATAGAGGAGCTTTATGACGCTCCCAGACAATGTAAGGGGGAGCGCCAACGCTCCCAGAAGAGGTATAGGGGAGCGCTCTCCTCCAAAAACTTAGTTTTTTGAGTGTTTTCAGATGGCAAAAGGTTCATGAGCCTGCTGACTCATTTCTCCTCTTCCAAATCAAATGTTTGAGGTGTTTTAAGTGTCCTTCTCATGTCATTATAGGCATGCCATAAGCATCATGGCAGTATGCTTCCCTAACACTTGCGACACTTGTGAGCAAAATGCGACACTTGTGAACCTTGTAATGAAGACACTTGCGACACTATCAAAGTGAGTATTTTTTATGTGTAACAAAGATGATTGAAATAGAAAAAAATATATACAAAGGAAAAAGAACCAAAAAGAATTTTTTCAAGAAATTTTTGTTCACCAAAGAAGATAGCACCTCATCAGACGAAGATGAAGTCAGTGAAAGTGTTACAGAAAGGGTTATATTCATGGAAGTAGAATATTCCGATGAATAAGGAACCAAAGAAGAATATGAAGAAGCAAAACTTGACTACATAGAAGAATTGTTGAGTGCCCTAGAAGTTATAAAAAAGGAAAATAATAAAAACAAGTTGTTACAGGAAGAACTAAAAAGAAAAGAGGAAGCTCAAAATTCCAACTCTGAAGAACTAGAGAAGATGATCACTAAATTAAAAATCCAATTTGAAGAATAAAAAAAATTTGAAGAAGCACTCAAGGAACGATTGGAAGAAAAAGACAAGATCATTGGAGGTTTGGAAGCAAAGATTGTCACATTTAGAAAATCTTCAAAATAAAAACATGCAAAATAATTCTAAAGTTTTGGATAACATTATTAACAGTCAAATGCCACATCATGACAAGTCCAGAATAGGATACAATTAGACATAAACTGGATCAATCTCCAAAACAACAAATCAAGAAACACAACCAAGAATCTATGCAAAGACAATCAGAGGAGACAAGAAGTTTTACAAGGAAAATCACAGAGACACTCCTCCACCCAGAAGATTCAAATTTCAGAATCAACGACAATCAGAAACAAGAAGGCCTCTATAAGAAGAAGCATTCATAAGAGTAACGCATTTTAAAATATCTACATCTACTAGGTATCAAATTATCTTTCTTGGTTTATGTTATTCATGTAACAATTTTGTACATAAAGATTTGAATTGCAGAGAAAATAACAAGAACAAAGACAATCATGAAAGTTATGCACAAAATGATTATTCAAGAAGGCCTAGTGAAGAACACAATAAAAGCTACAACATGTTTGAATCTTTGAGTACTGAGATGGAATGCTACAAGTGCAGAAACTTTGGACACATTACCAAAAATTATAGAATGAACCTCAAAGAATATGGATAAAGAAGCATAATCAATTCAACAATGAAGAATGCACACTTGCTATACAAGATAAACACAAGAAATGTGGTTGGTATGTTGACAGTGGCTGCTCAAATCACATGACAGGTGATAAGGACAGGTTTCTAACCTTGAGAAAGGAAAGAGATGGATCAGTCTCCTTTGGAAATGATGACTCAACTAGAACCATTGAAAGAGACACAGTCATAATTGGAAATAATGATACCTAGGAAGAGAATGTTCTACTAGTGGAAGATATGAAAAACAATATTTTGAGTGTAAGTCAAATGTGTGACCAAGGCCACAAACTTGTGTTTGATTCACATAAGTGTGAGATAAGAAAAGCAAGTTCAGGTAGAGTGGTTGCAACAACTGTAATAAATCCAAGCAACATATATGTATTAAGTGAAATTGGAAATGAAAAGTGTTGTCTAGGAAAGGAAGATGAAGTTTGGCTATGGCACAAAAGAATGGGTCACATAAACTTTGATAACCTTTTCAAATTCAGAAAAAAGGAATCAGTCAGAGAAATACCCCAAATCACGAAACCAATCAACACTTTATGCAAGCAGTCTCAACAAGGAAATCAAACCAAGACTAGCTTCAAGTCAAAGAAATACTCCACAACAAAGCCTCTAGAAATTGTGCATGCTGATCTAGTTGGACCAACTAGAACAAAAGGGTTTAAAGGTGAGAAATATTTTGTGTTATTGGTTGATGATTATTCAAGGATTATTGTTGTTTATTTTCTCAGGAAGATGTCAGAAGCATTCGAGAACTTCAAGATATACAAGAAAATGGTTGAAAATGAAATATATTCAAAAATAAAATGTTTGAGATCAGATAATGGAGGAGAGTTTACTTCAAAGGAATTTACGGATTTCTGTAGAAATCATGGGATAAAAATGAAATTCTCCATTACTAGGACACCACAACATAATGGATTCATTGAAAGGAAGGACATGACATTACAGGAACTGGATCGAACTATGTTAATGGATTCCAAGTTAACAAACGTCTTTTGGGCACATGCAGTGTATACAACAATTCATATTCAAAACAATGTAACGCTAAAAAATAACTGTGATAAAACTCCCTACAAACTATGGAAAGCAAGACCAGCGAATGTGAAGAACTTCAGAGTTTTTGGAAGAAAACGCTACATCAAAAGAGAATATGGAAGAATGGGAAATGTTGATTCCCGTGTGGACAAAGGTGTATGTTAGGACCCTATAATGTACCTTTTTGCTCATACTTTTTTCTATCATTACATCCTTTTCCCACTCATATTTAAGCCTACATTATCACCTTAACCTATTTCTCCAAAGGTATATAACGTTTCTTCTCTTTTCTATATGTTTAATTTGTTTTACATGTAATTTTACATTACTCTCATACTTAGCCATTAATCAGAAATATATAGTTGCTGAAACAGTTTGAACTGCAGTTAATACATTGTTGTTGCTTGAAGACCCGTTGCTGAAATAGTCTGTGATTTGCGATGTTGAAACAACATTTCACATACAACAGTAACAAGAAGGAGTTGTTACACTGGCTGCAACAGCCATACCTTAAGCCAGCACCAACCATCATTGCTTCTTGAGACCACGTTGCTGAAATAGTCAAACAGGATGCAAATCCCGTTGTTGAAATAGTCCGTGATTTGCGATGTTGAAACAGTATTCTACAAACAACAGTAACAAGAAAATATAAATAAAGAAGATGTTACACCAACCGCAATAGTTGTACCTCAAGCCAACACCATTCCAACTACTGTAACAACATTTTTCTATGGGAGATCAGAATATCCTATTCCAGCATAGAAGATTAGATCAGACTAAGAATAGGATTTGTATGTACACATGTAATTTTATGATCAATTGTATTAAGAGGATTCTCCTCTTTAAATAGTAGAGAAATGAGCATTAGAAGGGGGGATTATGAAAGGCTTAGATAGAAACGAATCACAAAGAAGGAGCGTGTTCACGGTGGATATTGTAACTTGACACATTTGACAGATGAATAAAAAATCATTCTGAGCATTTCTTCTTAGTTTCTTTCATTTCTGGGGGATCTTGTGAGAAGGAAAGGGCCCACCTTCTTCACAAGATTCACCCATTAGTTTCTGTAGTATGTTAGTATTGTTTTTATTCATACCTTATTAAAACTCTATTTTGCCAAAACTCTATTTTGTTGAAACTCTGTTTTGTTGAAACTCTGTTTCCACTGATTGTTACATTGTTTTCATACAATTCATTCCTAGGTAATTGTTAATCATTTTGATTGGTAATTCTGAGTTTATGAAAGTGTGATAATCAGAGACAGGTGCTGAAGATTCCTGCTTTGGGGAATAGGGTGATGTTCTCTGTTACAGAATAGTTAGTCTTTGGTAATTGTTAATCATTCTGATTGGTGATTCTGTTTGTTGAGTTTATGAAAGTGTGATAGTCAGAGACAGGTGCTAAAGATTCCTTCTTTGGGGAATAGGGTCTTGTTCTCTGTTACAGAATAGTTAGTCTTCTTTGCAGTGTGTTGAAAAGTTCTTTTTTCCTAGGTTGCTATTTCTTAATGTAATCCAGGATTCTTCTGATAGTTATTTCCTTTTGAATCTTAAAACTCCGCAATAGATAGATTGTTTTTACTATAATTCAGAGTAGAACTTCAGTCTGTTCAAAGCAAGGTGTGATTAGTGTACTTTTACTACAATTCTAGATTGTTTTTGAGATTGAGCATATATAGTGTGTGATTGCCTTTGAAATAATCAGACTTCCCTGGGTTGACAATTTATGTAACACTTGATTGTTTAATTAATAAGCAATTATAGTGACCAACAACGTACTTCTTGGGTACTCGAGCACAAGGAAATCATACAAATGTTTCAATACAAGGCTCAACAAAGTTGTGGAAAGCATCAATTTGACGTTTGATGAGACAAGTGGAAGAAAAATAAAGGAATAACAAAAGGAGTCAATGGATCAAGTTCACGAAGAAGAAGAAAAGGAATAAGAAGTAGCAGAAAGGGAAGATGAATAAGAGAAGTTAGAAGTAGAAGAGAAATAACAACAATATTTTCAAGTACCTCCAAATACACCTAGAAAATGAATACAGAAGAATCATCCATTAGGTCAGATTATCGGGAAAAGATATGCAAGAGTTGAGACTAGAAGAAGAATTCGTTCACCATAACAACTGAACCTAGCACTCTTATATTCAATTGAGTCAAGCAACTTTGAAGAATCCAACAAGGATGAATTCTGAATAAAATCCATGGATGAAGAGTTGGATCAGATAGAGAAGAATGACACTTGGGAATTGGTTCCAAGGCCAAGGTACAAGAATGTCATCAACACAAAGTGGGTCTTCATAAAAAAATTAAATGAATATCGACATGTTACCAGGAAAAAAACTAGATTGGTATGTAAAGGATATGCTCAGGTTGAAGGTATCGACTTTGAAGAGACGTTTTCCCCAGTTTCTAGAATGGAAGCAATCAAATTTATCTTGGCTTATGCATGCTCAAAGAATATTAAAGTGTATCCGATGGACATGAAATCAGTGTTCGTGAATGGGGATATAGAAGAAGAAGTCTACATTGAGCAACCATATGTATTTCAGTTGTCAGAGAATGAAAATTATGTTTGTAGGTTGAAGAAGTCCTTTTGTGGTCTCAAACAGGCCCCCAGAGCATGGTATTCCAAACTGGACATATATTTACAGCAACAAGGGTTCAGGAAAGGAAATGTATATAACAACCTCTACATCAAGGTAAATCAATGTAGTATTTTATTAATTGAAGTTTATGTTGATGATATTATCTTTGGAAGTGATGATGACATGATGAGCTAGAAATTTTCAAAGGATATGTAGAATGAATTTGAAATTCCATTACTTGGAGAATTATCCTTATTTTTGGGTCTTCAGATATGTCAAAGAAACCAAGGATTTTTTTTATTTCTCAAACCAAGTATATCAGAGAAATGCTAAAGAGGTTCGGGATGGAAGATTGCAAACTAGTCAATACTCCTATGCATACTAATTGTAAGTTAAGTAAATATGATGATTCAAAGTATACATATTAGAGGTAGTACATGTCAATGATTGGTAGCTTACTTTATGTGACAACATCCAGACCAGATGTAATGGAGGCAGTTGGAAATGTGACACAATTTCAAGCAGCACCAAAGGAATCACATGTTTTAGCAGTAAAAAGGATATTCAGATATCTCTTAGGTGAGTGTTTGGTATCTTGGGTAAGCAATAAGAAATTATCAATATCATTGTCTATAGTCAAAGCAGAGTATATTACAATAATAGCATGTTGTACACAGGTTCTATGGATGAAACAAACTTTGACAGATATACAGGTTGAGTATGATGAGCCCATTCCGATATATTGTGATAATACAAGCATCATCGGTATCTCAAATAATCCATTGATGCACTCTAAGATGAAGCACATTCCAATTAAGTATCATTTTCTAAGGGAACGGTTTGTAGAGAAAAACATTCGAGTTGAGTATGTTGGTACCAAAACACATATTGCAAACATCCTTATAAAACCGCTTCCAAGGAAAGCCTTTGAGTATCTTTGTCAAAAACTTGGGATAGTTTCAGCCCCACAATGAATTTTGAATGTTACTCTTATATGTCTTATATTTACACGGGGAAGAACCATAAAGAGGATAGTTCAGTTAGGGGGAGAAGCAATGATGAGAATTTACCTTTTCTATTGATGTCAAAGGGGGAGAGATTCCTCATATGCATGGATAAAGAGTTAGATTCTTGGAGAGAGAGAAGAGGCATGATTCCAGGGGAAGCTATGATCATAGAGGGAGAATGAGCGATATGACTTCAGTGTTGCATCAGAGTGTTTCCATCAATGCCAAAGGGGAAGATTGTTGATTAATTGGGTTGGTTGTAATTGATGTCAACCCTTGAATTTTGTTTGAGGTATAAATGAATGTAAATCAATGTATTTGTAGGTAAGACTATTCTAGATGGATATTACATGTCATTCCATTTCCGGTGATATGTGGAACATCACATAACTCCTCACGGTTATAGAGTTATGGCCTTGTGAAGTTAGAGAACCCTCATGAGTTATATAGAAACCCTAGAAGCCCCTAGAACATCAAAGAAGTCAATTTATTCTAGAAACTCCTACAAGAAGTTTACTAGTCAAAGTGCATGTAACTATGAGTTAATCATGGGTTATGTTGTTGCAAAAAGAAAATAATTAAAAATAAATTACTTGCAACTAGAAGTGGTGAGTTTACTATTTGTGGATAAAGTGGTTGTAAGTGGACAAAGTGGTTAGGAGTGGGTTATCCCTAAAAGAAGGAAGTTGGTAAAGTTAGTTAGAAGGTAACCCCTTGAGGAAGCTACTTGGTGTTATAGAAAGATTTGCCTCACCCCATGCAACTTGATCAAAAGGCCTTTTCCATTTCCCTATGCAGACTTGAAGTCCCCTTTTGCAGTTCCCAGAGACAAAAATTGTATTTTTCCACATATACACGCCCTAACAAATACACAACATGCGTATACGCATGTTGCACCATTACAACCCACTACATCGAGTTTTGTGCTCAAAATAAAAAAATGGTGTCGGGTTTCCATGTCATGACACGGGATCCATGATCCTTAACCTTCCATATACTGGAAACGCTCTGACTCGGCCCTTCAGTTCCATTTGAAGGCTATAAATGGGCCATATCCAAGCTGTGGAGAAAGGAGAAGAATTCAACTTTGAGAGCAAAGTTACTCTGGAGAAATTATTCACTTCATATTGAGTCTATATCCCTTTGTCCTTTTAAGTCTGAACATATTATTCAGCCCCCCAGCTCTTCCCTATTTGATGGAGAACCTCACTGTCTCTCTTATATGAGCTTGCCTTTGGTGGAGGATTAAAGTGGTGGAGGCCGAACTAGAAGGGACATAATTTCTCGGTTATGAACGTGCTGACATAGAATTTTTTCATTCATACACTTATGTTGATTACATTTTAATAGAAATACTCTTTTCACGTGCAATTATTTTCTTGAAAATATTTGAATTGTTATTCCATGGGCGTATTTGTTATGAATATTGATGGATTATGTTATTATATGTGCTAAATTTATATATTATCACCATATGCTTGTGTATATTGGTTGTTGAGGACAAGTTGCAGGTGTATTTCTTTGAGTCAAGTGCTCAACGATGGACTTCATCGAACGTCTGGACGAGGAAGGCTCTTTATCTTGTCTTGTTAGCATGTTTGTTTATATAGCATACTTGATATTAGAGTTGATTTCTGCAGTCATTTCCGTATGTTTTGGTTTACCCCATTCCATAGAGTGATTTTCCTCATAACATAATTGGAGACCATACTGGGGAGGGAATCTTATTTTAGGGTTTGGAGTGTTTTTCTCCTTTGATTGCTCTTGGTTATCTTGAGTTTCTTGTCGTCTAATTGCTTGACATCCTCTTTTTACTTTGAGTCTGAGTTTCTTGGCCTTATCCTTAACCTGGTAGTTTTTTAATACATATACACGGGTTTTACCTTGAGAGACACGTACATACATGATATGTTGTTTTATAGGGAGCGTACATACGCGGTTGTCCCCTGAATAGTCGTGTACATCATCCTTTTTTTCTTGATTGTTGAGTTTGATGTTTGTTGGGTAAGTTTGGATGGTTGTTGAGTCTTCTTGGGTCTCTTTCATGACTGTTAAGTTCCTGCAGAGTGATAGGAAACCTTTATTTGGTTGAATTTTCATGCGGTTTTTCTTTCTCATCATCCTTTTCATTAGTTGTCCTTGCATCTTGGGTTGAGTGTTTGCTTCTTGATATTATAATTGATTGGTTTGAAAACTGTCGTTGGGGAAGGAGGGGTCGGTAGGGGGGGGACCACCACCTCCTGGGGCAGGTGGTGGTGGGCCGCCACCACCTGAGGGAGGAGTAGGCGATGGTGCTCTAGAGGCACCATGAGTGGCGCTCTGATGCACTTGATGTATACATATATATATATTGTATAAAGGCTGGTGAGCCCATTTTGTACCGAGGTGCTGCATTGGCCTGCGGATACTTGTATTTTTTGTATGTAAACATTCGGATGGCACTGTGGACCTTTATATATACATGAGTATACATGTTTGAGATCTATGTGGTGTTTACATGTTTTTGGTTAATGTTTTGATGATGTCTATTCTATATACATGCTGTGATAGGTTTTTTGATATGTTTATGTATGTGTAGAGGTAGCTTGATGGGATATATGACAATCTAACACTATGTTAGCTATGTTATCTGTAATTTGATTCAATTGTCTTGGAATATGTGTAAATGTAATGGAATCAAAATGTCGAGATAAAATCCTAACCTGCAGGTATTTGCGAAAGAGGCAAGGATCATGGACGGGGTACACATTATTGAGATGGAGTATGACTAGTTGAGAGTTGAGGAAGACGCTAAGGTGACGAATATGATGATGTTGGGCATCGACCAGGAGGACAATGAAGGTGGTGTATTCATCTTGGTTGTTGGTTGTTGATCCCAAACATATGCCGCGTGAATGGAGCATTTCATGTGAGGGGGTGTAGAGAGCCCAAGCAGCTGAAGCGAGATTTTGTGTCCAACGGCTGGCGCCGTCGGCGTAACCGATGTGGTAGGCTGGTGGAGGAAGCATTTTTCAATAGCACAAAGGATAGTTTAGACGTGAGGGAGGGAAAAAAAAATTAAAAAACGATATAAAAGAAAATAACCTAAAGTAGAATGACTACATTTAAGCGTAAAATTTCTTGAGATACAACCCGTTGACGGGTTCTTTGAGAGAGAGGCCTTTGAGGGAGGCTAGGATGTATGCGCCATTGGTGAGGCAATGTTGGATAATGTATGGGCCATGCCAGAGTGACTCGAATTTTCCGTGGCCAAAGGTATCATGAGCGATATCGTAAGCTAGGACGTGGTGACCTTCGCGAAATGAGCGAAGGTTGACATGGTGATCAAAGGTAGCCTTGGATCATTTTTTAGCTGCCTCGTTGTTCTGTAAGGAAGATCGACGATCTTCATCCAGAGACTCTAAGTTCAGCAAGCACTTCTCTATTGGAGCAGTGTCGGTTAATAGCTCAATTGCGGTGCGTAAGGTGGGAATTTCTCACTCGATGGGAAGAGTGGCCTCAACCCCATGGACTAAATGAAAGGGTGTGAAACCAGTAGTTGTTTTCACAACCATTCGGTAAGCCCATAGCATAGAAAATAACATATGATGCAAATTGGTTTTATGTTTATTAACCATGCGCTATAACATGATCTTGAGGACTTTGTTAACTGCTTCGATTTGTCCGTTATACTGAGGGTAATATGGTGAGGCAAACTCATGAGAGAATCCTAACCAAGATGAGAGTTCAACGAAGATCTCATTCTCGAAGTGTTTCCCATGATCGAAAACAATTTGGAGGGGTACTCCAAAGCGGGATATGACGTGGTTAAAGAAAAAATGCGCTGCAATGTCAACGATGTTGTTGAAAGTGGGCATAGCTTCGGCCCATTTGGTGAAGTAATCAACGGAGACAATGATATTTTTGTGGCCATTGCTGGAGGAGGGATTACAAGTCATGAAGTCGATGCCCCATTTACAAAAAGGGTCGGCAGTAATGATAGGGTGGAGAAGAGCGGGGGCATCTCGGGCTTTATTGGCATAGAGCTGACATTGCTCACATCGTTTCACAGCATGAATGAAATCATGAAACAAGGTAGGCCAAAAGTAACCAGCTCGGATAATATTTTGAGCAGTGGATATGCTCGAAATATGGCCCCCACATGCACCGCTGTGGCAATCATTTAAGACTCTATCGGCCTCGTCAATAGTCAGGCATCGACGAAGAATGGTGTCTATGCCCCATCGGTATAGGATGTCTCCGATGAGGAGGTAGAAAGGGGCCTGATGGCGAATACGACGACGATCATCTCGTGAAAGGTGGTTACCAAACTTTTGAGTGCGGAGATAGAAGAGGAGGTCATCGTACCAAGGATCATCTGAAGTGATGTAAAAGAGATGTTCATCGGGAAAGTCGGTGTTGACGGGGGCACTGGTGGTGTCAGAGGGGAGGGTCATGACAAGTTCGACGAGAACGAGGGCCTTCTTACTCTTAGGTGTTGAGAACTCGAGGTCGTACTCCTGAAGGATAATGATCCATTGAGCAAATTTTTTGTTAACTTGCCGACGGCTGAGCAGGTACTGCACAGGGTTGGAATTTGCGACGACCTTTGTTGTGCGAAGCAGAATGTAGTGGCGCAGTTTCTGTACTGCGAGGACGACTGAAAGAGAAAGTTTCTATTCATGTTTATACTTCAAGGGTGGCCTTGAGAGGTTTTTACTAACATAATAAATGACATGCTCATGATTGTCATCATCTAGCTGGACGAGAATGCCGGCTACTGATACAGCTGATGCTGATACGTAGAGGATATAGTCGCGATTGTAGTCAGGTGCACTAATTAAAGGTGTGTTCGAGAGGGAGGTTTTAAGATCGTCAAATGACTTTTGGGCATGGGCGTCCCAGTGAAACGGGATGTAGTGACGTAGTAAGCGAAGGAAACCATGTGCACATACGACGTAGTCTGGGACAAAGCATCTAAGAAAGTTAGCTTTTCCCTGTAGGCTCTGAAGTTGTCGTAAATTCCGGGGAGGTGGAATTTCGGTGATAGCTTGGACTTTGAGGGGGTCCACGGTAATACCTCTTTAGGAAACAATAAAGCCAAGGAGGCGCCCTGCGGTGACATAGAACACGCACTTGAGAGGATTCAAGCAAATGTTGTACTGATGACACCGTTGAAAGATAATTCGTAAATCATCAAGATGTCGGGTGCGTTTCTTGGATCGAGCTGTGAGGTCGTCTAAGTAGGCGAGGATGATATGAGCCAGATCGTGAAAGATGTATGTCATATACCGCTAGAAAGTTGCACTGGCATTCTTTAATCCAAAAGGCATGACACAATATGCAAAAGTACCCCAAGGGGTAGTAAATGTGGTTTTATACTGATCGACGGGGTGAATTTGAATTTGATTATAACCATAGAATCCGTCCATAAAGGAGAGAGCCTCGTGGCCGGCACAGTCGTCGATAATTTGATCGATGAAAGGCGTTGGAAAGTTGTCTTTGGGACATGCGTGATTAAGATCGCGAAAGTCTGTGCAAACGCGGATAGTGCCATGTTTTTTGTTAACGGGTACAGGGTTGGAAACCCATGAGGTATAGGCGATGGGTTAAATGAACCCGGCAGCGCGTAATTTGTCAATCTCGACTTTGATAGCCGCGACTTTGGATGGGTGTAGCGGTCGTTATGTGACGTTCTACATACCACCAGAAATGGCATGACATGTACTATCCATATAGAAAAGTATTATCTGAAAATATATCATAACTCATACCATTACCCATCAA
>SNQJ01S0107351.1:50907-64133 GCA_010110895.2 Picea sitchensis
TCACCATAAGGGGACCACTTTGGAGTTCATCCATATTTACTTCGTATCAACCATGACAAAAAAATAATGAGTCATATTTACATCAAACACTATTGGGTCCATTACCCAAACCTTCGTGCTACGGGTCTTTCTTCAAGGGTTGGCATCAATGACAACCAACCTTAATCAACACTTATACCCTAAGACGGAACATTCCCCCGAGTGTCCATATCCTACATGCACCTCCTTGCATTGAGCATAGGAATTTTCCACTGTTGGAACCAATTGCTTAATCGCAACACTCATTTCCTCCTTTGTATCATAACATCCTCCTATGTATCATAGCATTCATTTGTCTATGAAAAAACTAAAAAAGACGTGCGGGAAAAGGATATTATCTCATGTTGGAAACAATCGTGTCGCCTTTGAACAAAGCACAAAATTTTGAGTCTTCTTGTCATCCAAATTTTGGGCTTAGCATGACCATAGGAAGTTGAGCTCATTACTTAGATTTTACTCCTTCGATTGGTTAATATTCCAGTCCTTATGGAGAGTTTGATTGGTGCCTCCTGCATCACAAAGTTTCATAATTGAGTCTATGTTTCTAGAGTCTTCCATATGTCTCATGCTCTTGTTAAAAGGATGTCTATCAACCTGTGTTGGTTATTTCTCAGAAATATTGAATTTTCATGTCTGCCATAGCCTCGGTATGTCTCAAAATTACATGAAGTTGTAGTCCTAGCATGAACCCTGGTCTTACTTTCCTTATGGGTAGGTAACCTTGAACCCACAAATTGAAATTTCCTCATTGGTCGCTGACTGGGGGGTTTCCCTTGTGTTCGATAGTGATAAATCTGTTCACACATTGGTATTTGTACAATGTCTTGGATGCCATTAGCCTTATTGGTGGTTTCCTTGCCTTTGTCAGCAATTTTCCTTATTGGTTGCTTTTCAAAGGGTATTTTTCGTGCACTTCTTGCATCTTGTGCATGTGAAATATGCACAAGGATGTTGGTTCATCAAGCTATTTATTTATACCTCGTGATGAATGATTAGAGATGCCTTAATGTTCTCCTTTCAATGGGTCTCCTTCCATCGACTTCAAACCATCTATTCTAGAAATGAGGCCTAGAGTCCTATGAGTACCTAGAGGCTTTCAATCATTAGTGGCAGGTTCTCTCACCATCGACAGTTGGGAATACATCAATATCTCTTAATCGATGGATTCTTCAAGTGTTTGACCTCAACACCTTTATTCACACTTGTAAGAATGTACAAAGTGCCTTGATACCTACTTTAATTATCAGTAGGATGTATTGCATTTGTTAACGGTATACCTCAATGACCGATAATCAAACAAAGTCTCATTGTGTTCGACCTAAACTCCTTTATTCACATGATGTATACTTTCACCTTTGGCGGATCGTGTAGAAGACTTGAAGACATCAATTCATATTCACATCTTTCCTGAGTTGTTGCTATCATTGATTAGATCAATGCCTATATGACTTCAATGATCATGGGAGATCATATTCTACTCCATTGTATACATATATCTTCAGATTGATTTTGAGATTTGTTTTCACTGGGCCTTGTTCGTGACTATGACAACCTTTGGCATTTATCTACTTTTATATTGCCTATTCATGGCCATGAATAGTTTTTTGGTATATTTCCACATGGATCTACAGTGTAATTCAAATTTTCATCCATGTGCACAAAGTCATTATGGATTGTAATATTCCTATGAGCAACTAGTTCGTCCAGTTGGATCTCCATTACTCCACTTCTTGGAATTATAATGTATTTTGGCCATTGCAGATACTCCTCTGACCTCACACATTAGGGGGCATTTGTTATAGCAAGATTTTCCTCACACCATGCAACTTGCTAAGAAGGCCTTTTCCATTTCCCTATGCAATCTTGAAGTCCCCTTTTGCAGTTCCCAGAGCTAAAAGTTGTATTTTTCCATTTATACGTAGGTTGCACCATTACAACTCACGTACATTGAGTTTTGTTCTCAAAATTAAAAAATGGTGTCGAGTTTCCATGTCATGTCACATGATCCATGTTCCTTGACCTTCCATATACTAGAAATTCTCTAAATCAACCCTTCAGTTCCATTTGAAGGCTATAAATGGGCCATATCCAAGCTGTGGAGAAGAGGATAAGAATTCAACTTTGAGAAAAAAGTTACTCTGGAGAAATTATTCACTTCATATTGATTCTACATCCCTTTGTCCTTTTAAGTCTGAACACATTGTTCATCCCCCAAGCTCTTACCTATTTGATGTAGAACCTCATTGTTTCTCTTATATGAGCTTGCCTTTGGTGGAGGATTGAAGTGGTGGAGGCCCAGCTAGAAGGGACTTAGTTTCTCAGTTCTGAACGTGCTGACATGAACGTTTTTCATTCATACACTTATGTTGATTACATTTTAATAGAAACACTCTTTTCTCATCCAATTATTGTCTTGCAAATATTTGAATTGTTATTCCATGGGCATATTTGTTATGAATATTGATGGATTCTTCTATTATATGTGTTAACTTTATATATTATCACCATATGCTTGTGTATCTTGGTTGTTGAGGACAAGTTGCAGGTGTTTTTCTTTGAGTCGGGTGCTCAACGGTGGAATTAATCGAACATTTGGATGAGGTACACTCTTTATATTGTCGTGTTAGCATGTTTGTTTATATAACATACTTGATATTAGAGTTTATTTATGCAGTCATTTCCATCAGTTGTGGTTTACCCCATGTCATTGAGTGATTTTCCTAGTAACACTTGGATAGTATAAATAAGAGAGAAAGGATCTCCTATTAGCACCTATTGGGCACATTGAATATATATATTTTCGAATTGTTATGGGAAGGTATCATTTAAAAATCTACATCAATGAGTCTGAAGTAGCGACAAAGTTGTAGGTACGAAGGGTCGACATGGTGGGTACTTAACTATGGTTTTATTGAACACATCCACAGATCATAGTACTAGAAGGGAGCCGACATTCGTGGGACACAATGGGACAAATTGTGGATACCCACGAGTTTACTAAAGACAAACTGTGGATATGTTGCCAAATATTAAAAGGAAGATTTGATCTATCATCAGTGACAAGCTGCAGGGAAGAGAAGTGACTACATGAAGGTGTGACAGTGATTTGGTAAAGTATAACCTTCTATAGAAATTAAAATTTATGTTATATACTTGTTGTAGTTGGTTATTTGTAATCACCTAGGGTTTGATCATGGAAGATAAAGCATGTACACCTAAGGGTTTGTAGGTTGGTTGATACTTGTTGGATGAGGCAGATGTGAAGTAGTATATTTTTGGTGTATTGGTTTGTTATGGTTGGAAACCTCCATGAGATAGTTTGTTAAAGTACATCTTGTGATTTTGGAGCATATTTGAGGCATATTGGTTGAAGATTGTTAGTGAAGATACTAGTATAGTTTGAGGCTTCATTACAGTCAAGGTTTACTGTATGATCGATGTAAGGGTTTCCTATATATGATGAATGGTTCATGGTTTATGTATGGAACTTGGTTGGTGAGGCATTATTGACTTCAGTTCATGGTATATAATTTTAACATAGGGTATGTGACATATATGATCATATCTGAGACTATAATGAAGATTTCCAGTATTAGGTTCAACAATGACAGTTGATAAAGGAAAAATAGTGAAGTTGAGAGTGTTACTAATAATCTGCGAGTTACAGTGAAGAAGGTCATGGACATCCATGAGTTGCAGTTAAGAGAAGTATCGATACCCACATGTTGCATTATATATAATTCGTGGATATGAAATAAAGGTTTGAAGAAGAACTAGTTCAATGACAGTGACAGAGGTTAGCAGTGATAGTAACAGAGGTCAATAGTAATAGTGACAGGTTGTTCACTTTTAGCACTTATATTTTAGGGTGGTTGGATGGGGCAAGGGTAGGTGGTTGTATCCACCTTCTGGTTATAGTCAAAGAAAATATGGGGTTGTATCCTCCTTCTGGTTGTAGCTGGAGAATTGGGGAGTTGGAGCTTCCCTCGGTTGTATCCTGAAAATATATGGGGTTGGAGCCTCCTTCCAGTTTGTTAGAACAATATTTTCCTCACCCTATGCAATCTTGAAGAGAGGGCCTTATTCTATTTCCCTATGCAGACTTACTTTCCCTGATTAATGAATCCAGAGACAAAAATAAATATTTTTCCACTTGTATGCACCTTGCAAGTTATACAACATGCATATATGTTGCCTGCTCCACTATAGCCCATACATCGGGATTTGTTCCAAAAAATCAAAACTAAATCTCTGATCCTTGGCCTTCCATATACTGGAAACATTCTCACTCTTCCCTTCAGTTTCATTTTGAAGGCTATAAAGAAGCCAATTCTGAGCTATGGAAAAGAAGAGAGAATTCAACTTTGAGAGAAAAGTTACTCTGGAGAAATTATTACTTCATTATTGAGTCTGCATCCCTTTGTCCTTTAAGTATGAACACAGTGTTCAGCTCCCAAGATTTTCCCTTATTGATGGAGAACCTCTTTGTCTCCCTTATATGAGATTACCTTTTGTGGAGGATTGAAGTGGTGGAGGCCTAATTGGAAGGAACTCGGTTTCTCGGTTCTGAACCGTGCCGATAAAAAAGTCTGTAATGTTTTCACTTTTGCTGAACATTTATTAATAGAAATTCTCCTTTCCCATCCAATTGATATCTTGCAAATATATGTATTATGATCCATGGGCATGTTTGTTTTGAATATTAATGGATTATGCTATCTAATGTGATATCCTTCTATATTATCACTATATGCTTGCTTTCCCTGTTTGTTGAGAACATGTTGCAGGGATAAATTTTTGGGTCGAAGTGCTCAACGGTGGATATCATCAAACATTTGGACAAGGTAGGACTTTTTCTTACCTCCTTTGCACATTAGTTTATATAGCATATGTTGGAATTGAGTCGATTTCTACAGTCACTCCTATTTGTTGTGGTTCACCCTAGCCATAGAGAGATTTTCCTTGTAATAGAATTGGCGACCATACTGAAGAGAATCTTATTTCTTAGGGTTTGAAGTACTTTTCTCCTTAGATTGCTCTTATTTATATTGTGGTTCTTGTCATATCATTGCTTGACAACTCATGTTAGCTCTGGGTCTGAGTTTTCAGCCTTTCTCCCTTGCATGGCCTTGTTTCAAAGCATATACGCGCATTTTTTTCTTGACAGTCGTGTATACATGCAGATTGTCTCACTACAAGATGCGTATATACGTTATGTTTTCTCAAACAGACATGTACACATTTTTCCTTGCTTGTTTTCTTGATCTGGTGTTTGTTGGGTGGGATTTGATGCTTGCTGAGCCTTCTTAGGTCTCTGTAGTGCCTGTTGAGTTCCTGTCGGAAACCCTCTTTTGGTTGAATTTTTGGGCGAAGTTTTTCTCTTCATCTTTTCATTTTTATTTTCCTTATACATTAGGATGGGTGATTTGTTGCTTGATATCCTTCTTGAGTTGTCTTTATTTTATACACAGTAGGTTTATATATCAAGTTACTTTTCAGTCCATGCATTTTCAGTTTTAATATATTGAAAATACAAAAAAATAGGCATTTTTCATTGCTTGGCATTTTTTGTCTTTCAAATTTTTATCATTAGCTTAGTACATACAGTGAAAGATTGCATCTTTACTTCTGAATTGTAGATTTGAAATTGGAAATTGCATCGTTTTTTAGGAGCATATCATTCATCAAAATTTAAATTTAGGACTTTGCATTATCTTCATATTTACTTTCTTGCAGAGTCATAACACCATGGGTTTCATTACCATATACATTTTTGAGTAATCACAGCCATAAAATCAACACTATAATTTAAAAATTTATTAGTAATGATTTTATTTTCTAGGGTGCACAAAATAGTCTAGGATTTAGTGCCTTGGAATAGGATTTTGTGAGTAAACTTCTCTAAGGCAATTAAATCAACATATGTTTCTGAGTCAGGGAGTGGAGAAATCCATTGTATAATTGGTAAGATCAAGAGACTCCGCTCACACTGGAGTTAATCATGAGGTCGCGCAAAGTTAGTTGAAGGGATATCCCCTGGATACTCGCCTAGTGTCAGATATATTTCTATGGATTTATTCATATTTGGGGATCTTTCTAGTGCCCATACCTATGTGAGAGGTGATGCTTTCAAGGTTTCAAGCTTTGCTACCCTACCCATACGGTGATCCGGACTTACGACTGCTCGCATTTGCATCAGTTATATAGTGGTTTATTAGTTGCTTGACTTAGGTATCTCATAGGTTACTTGCAGCGGTTACTCTGCTAGTACCCTAGGTCAGATAGGGGTTGGACAACACACAACCTTTATGGAGGATTACCTCTCCGGGGGGATCTGACCGACTGGTTGTTAAGCCCACAAGGGACCTTATAAATGATTTTGTTACCTCCAATATTTAGTAGGGAGTCTCAGGTCCCTCTTGGGAGAGACATACCTTCTTTAGGGAGGGAGGCCACTCAGCCACTTTACCCTGTTTGCATGCATATTGGTCGTTTGACTTTTGGTGTGATTTTTGATTACTAGTTGGCCTTAGGATTTTGTATTGAGTTTCAGTATCATGGATAGTGGAGTTCCTTTTTCTCCCTCATTTACTACTACGTACCCCATGATGCCCACTCATTTCATTGGGGCAAATCCTTATGTTCTTCATAATGGTATGCAGAACTATAGCACTCAGTCCATCCCTTGGGTCTCTAGTCATTCTCCTGTTGATATGCATTTTCACTTTCCATCCTTTGTCTTGCCTCCTTATGCAAATACAAGTTTTGGGTCTAGGGGCATGATGCCTCCTTATTATCCCTCTCTATTTGGTGGGATCCATATCCCTCAAACACCTCTTACGATAGGAGGTTGGAATATTCCTTCCTACGAATCCACCATGCGATAAGTAAGTGCCCAATTAGACAATCATTCTACTTATTACACTCCATCCACTTATCCTTGTTCCGTTATGTTGGTTCCTACGAACACTTTTCCCATGGAGGACCTTCATTTGTCCTCTGGTGTTTCATCCAGGGGAGGTTATTTTTATAGTATGGGAAACCCCCTTCACTAAGTTCCTTCGTCTGGGGGAAACATATATCCTCACATGAGTAACCATGGTCATGTCGCCTTCTCATCGCAAGAAACTTCCTCAGTGTTGATGCCTTTACAACCCTTTATGAATCAGTATGGAGGAGGATACTATCCTGCCAGATAGGTACAAGGTGTAAACCAGGATCCTTCCTGACCTGCAATTTCTCAAAACCAATCTTTCATTGGACCTTGGTCTCAAATCCCACAATTCACCACCACTGCTAGTCCATTCACTGCCAGTCATACTCGAGCTCCATCACCAAACCCTACTAGTGATGTTGGATATTGGTCGACAACCTCTGCAAGCCATGTTGAAGACCTGAAACCAGTCGCTGCAAGTCATGTTGGGGGCACAAGTCCAATCACTGCATGTCATATTGACATCATATCACCAACCTCTACTAGTCATGTTGGAGATTGGTCAAAAACCTCTCCAAGTCATGTTGAAGACCCACAACTAGCCGCTGCAAGTCATGTTGGGGGCACAAGTCTAGTCATTGCTAGTCACACTGCACATACATCACCAACCTCTACTAGTCATGTTGGGGATTCATCACCAACCTCTGCTAGTCATGTTGGGGATTCATCACCAACCTTTTCTGTTCATGTTGGAGATTGTCTACTAGCCTCTGCAATTCATGCTGGGAGCATGTCACCAGCCATTGTAAGTCATGATGGGGGCATTCATACTATCGAGAAGCCTAGACGTTTCAGACGTAGGGCCAAATTCCTTTGCAGGACTTGTGAAGAAAATCACCTTACTCATTTGTGTCCTGCTACTTCCAGGATACCAAAAGCTTGGTTCTCACTTGAGATCCCTTCAGGTTTTGAGTCGTCCATGGTTTCCCCACACTTTGTTATTTCTTTGGTTGATACAACTTTCATGTTGACGCAATCTTCGTCTAACACCCCTTTTACTTTAGGGGTTGATGCATCCTTTGACCTTGTTGTCTCAGATCTCATTCAACCAGTGGTCGTGTCAATGCAATATTCGACCGACACATCTCCTATGTTCGGGAGTGATGCGTCTCTTGACCTTGTTGTTTCACATATTGTTCAACCAACGATCGTGTCGATGCAATCTTTGACCGACAACACTCCTATTTTTTAGGGTGATGAACCTCTTGATCTTTTTGTCTCACATCCTATTGTTATAACCCTAAATTGCACCTCACATGCTTACCTGGCATCAGGCCAACTCATTGCCCTTCATTGCCAAAGCCATGCTGAACAGACTCTTCAAAAACCTCCTAAATTAAGTAACTCGCACCCTAACCTATCACTGGGCACGTTGGAATGCTGGCAGGCCTTATGTTGCATGCGTTGGAATGCTGGCTGCCCACTACAGCCCGCGTTTACCTAACAAAGCAAAAAATCAGGAAAGTTACCGACGGAACGAAAAGCTTTGGGTCAGTTAACTGGAACTCCCAGCCATGCATGGCCGAGAGTTCATCTAAAACCCTAGCTCCTTCTAGCCTATAAAAGAAGGGGTAGGGGTACTATTCAAAGGAGGAAAAATCATAGCAAAGAAACTCTGCCCGATTTCCGAATCCGTTTTGTCTAGCCTTTCCTCAAGCTTTAGGAGAATTCAAGAAAAGCAGTTGGAGGAAAAAGAAGAGGAGGAGCCCAGGATCAGGATCAAGGAACGGTGGTCGGTCTCTATAATCATTGTAAGTTGATTCATCTTGAGATTAATAAAAAGATACTTTTCCCGTCCCAAATGCAAGAATCTTATATGTTTTATTCAATTTATGCTTAATCTCTAACCCTATAGTAGAACAGTAGCATGCATGCATAGTTTTGTCTTGATTGCAGGATCGATTTTTGGAAGGAGTAGCAGAAGCAAAGGAGATAAAGAGCAACGGAGGATCTACACCAACCGTCGATAAAAAGGTTAGTTGGTTCTTCCCATGTTTGCATGTGAAAAAGGGTTTTAGGTTTGGGGTAGAAGGTTAAAAGTAATTTTTGAAGGGTCATGATCTGCATGCAATTTTAATCCCTAGCTTGTTAGTCTGTAGGGTAGAATTTCCCCACAACAGAATTGGCGACTCCACTGGGGATATTTACTCTTAGGGTTTCCGGATTTCATTGAAGGTTTTTGGGTAGTTCAAAGAAGTAGAGTTTCAGTTTCTTTGTTTATTTGTTTTCTGTTAGGTCAAAGCTAGCAGGGAACCTGGTTATCAATACCAGTTTTTCCTTGACTGTTGCTTGACATTGATTCTCGGGACACACAGAGGTACACGTGACCTGCAGAAGGCCTGCACACGTGTAACCCACGCCCTAACCTTCTACAACCCGCATTTGAACGCCTGTTGTAGTGGTTTCAGTAGCATGTAGAGCCCAGGAAGCTTAAGAGGCAGTCTCCTCTTCCCTGCCAGAAGTTTACCTTCTCAGGGGGCTTTCTGGATCCTGTCTGGGTATTGATTGGTTTATTGTCTTGCTTTCAGTCTGCCTTATTGTGTTGGTTATTTTTTGCATTTGTTTTCTTTTTTGAAAACTTTCCTTTTCCGTTAAAGTAGAAGCATCCAAGCCTTTTAGAGACCCTGGTTGTCAATACCAGAGGCCTTTTTCAGGTCTGGGATGCCTGTGTGTTGTTTTGTCTCAGTTTTTATACAGACCCGCAGCCTGCTTAAGTTTAGCCCGCGGGTACCCGCGCGCTGTTATAATGCAGCACGCGTTTGCACGCGTGTTGTCACAGTGACAGTCGCGGGCTTGATTGGTAGCTTTTCAGCTTGGGTGGGGCAGTCATCCCCTCCTCTGGTGAGAAGAGCTCCTCTCAGGGGTTTAGAGTCTGGGGCTGCACAGTCAGCAGGTTAGGGAATCTTATCCTTAGCCTGTGTTTTTTAGTTGATGTTTTGATAGAAAAGACAAAAAGAAAAAAAAAATGGTTTTATGGTTTTTAGACAAGTGTCAGGATCGGTGCTTTCTTTATTGCTTTTTTGCATCTTTGCTCTGATTCTGTTGCGATCTGTTCTTTGAGCCAGAGTTTTATTTTCGTCCTCTCAGTTTTGTGCTTGTCAGTATTTTCCCTTGTTGCGTCATTTTGCAATTAAATAAAAAAAAAAATCTCTTGTTCCATTTTCTTCTTGGGTTGAAGATTGTGTTGTTGCATCAGTAGCTAGGAAGAAGTCTTTTTGCATAAGTTTTTGTAGTGCATTTAGAGTATAAGTAGCTCGTAGATTTGAGCGAAAGTCCTTTACATTTACTGCATGAAATCTTAGTAAATTTGAAAAGAAAAGAAGTCTTTCTTGTTGAAAAGTTGTTGGTTTTGCATTTTTTGTAAAAGTTTTTGTTTCCAAGCATTCCTTGTTCATTTTGCTTTGAGTCTTTTTACACACCATCAGTTTCACTTTCATACCTTGTGACTTAAAAATCCCATTAAAAGCAACGCTAATTAAAAACGATTAGACTTTTTGTTTGTAGGGTACATACACTAGCTCAGGACTAGGGCCTTGGAATAGCTTGGAGAGTAAATTCTCCAAGGCCACTCAAACCAAACATTGGAGTCTGTCAATAGGGAGTGTAGAAGTCCAGTTACGGAAAGTTATCCAGGACCCCCCTCTAAAACAGGGGCTAAACACGAGGTCACGTAAGGAAAGGTAGCGGAGATAACCCCTCCAAAGCTGGACCGAGCGTTGTGGAGAACACATATCGAGGATTTGTTAAGGGATTCCATCATTTGCATTTGCCATGGAGCTTTGTGGGTCTCGAATCCATTCGAGGTCCTCAGTCATCTTCCGGACCATTTTCTCTCGATACCCTTGACAGGTTTCGGGCTTGATACCCTGCTCATTGTGGTCTACCCGACTATTGACTATACCCGCCTGGTGACTGTTCACGTGCTGGCAAACTAGTGGCCAATCTCTTCTAGGGACATACATGGTTGACTGCGGGGGTATACCGTGGTACCTAGGGAAGACATCGGGCCATGCTTTGCAGAGTATACCCAGAGGGTGCTTCCGTATTCTAGTTTCACTTGCACCGATAAGTTGCTCTAGTGTTGGTTGTTGTAACTGTTCTTCCAACTAGTTTAGTGCTTGCTTGATTTATCTGTTAGGGGCTTGATTTTAGTGTTTGTTACTGTTTGTTGGTGTAGAATACCTTAGCATGTCGTGAATCTTCTCACACAGTGGAGGATTCAGAGCTCCCCCGGTCATGAAGGCTTCTGGGCCTACCACCGGTTATACTGGAGCCACCCCCGCCACCATTGAGGCGGAAGCTAGACCAAAGAGGGTCTTTCGAAGCAACCGGGTTTCAAACCATTGAGCCTGAACAACCCCCGGAGGAATCAACCTCCAATCTTGGATCGGTTGAAACCTCAAACACTGATACTTGGCCAGACATTATTGTGCCAATTCAATTTTACGAACGCCTGTCAGTGCCTAACCCAGTTATGGAACCAAACTCTGTTACTTCTTCTGGGATTTCTTCCATTCCCATCACTGTTTCTACCACGGGAGAAGCTTCTCTAACTTTCCTTTGTCGACGGTCCGGGCCACCATGGTCTCAGCCCCAACTACATCACACAGTGGACTGACCCCATCTATCGCGACGGCCACACCTCCTTACACACCTGGTGCGACAGGCCCTCCGTTTTCATACGGTATGCCTAGTTCAGGTACAAGTACTGCACTCACTACCTCCACTTTACAGACTTTGGGTCTGGGGGCAGGGAGCTCTAATGCTCCTCTGCAAGGTCAACTTGGGGGCATTCCTGTCCCTTTCAACACTTTTCCTTACGCTGGAGGTCATATCCCTCCTTCATCCCCTTCACTTGGTGGTCCGCATCAACAGTCCGCCGTGCAGCCTGCACACACAAGTCCTTTTGGAGCCAGGAGTCAAGGAACACCTGCGCAAACTCAGCCGGTAGGTTTGTCACCGTTTGTTTGGAACGAGACGTTTGGTAATAACACTTTCTCATCCGCTGCTTTCCCATCTGGGGGCACACCCATTTTTGGACAGTCTACACTGGCACAGGGTACTATTCCTGCGCTGGGGGCACATATACCAAGACCTTGGAACTCAGGACAAGGATTTGTTCCTTCATCTGGAATGTCGCTCTGGGGTAATTCTTTCCACAGTCAATGGAACCCCGGACAGACTTCTATGCCTCTCCCATTGGGACCATCATGGGGTAATCCTTCCTAAAGTCCATCAAACACAATGAACGCCCAACATCCTATGTCCTTCATGGGGAATCAACCAATGATGTCTCCTCAGATGCAAAACCCTTACGCTGGTCAGGGCCATGGTTTCTACCAGAACTCGAGCCAGCAACCAAACTTTTCCTGGCAACCTGGTGCCATTCAAACTCCAGGACCCTTTTATCCCAGCTATCAGCAGCAACCTAAACTACCATTCTTGGCAACGTTACACTTGCCAAATTTGACACGGTTGTTAAATGATCCTATCTGTCACGATCCGCATTGGCCTCCTATGCCGACGAAGTTTCCTTCAGACATCCCAAAGTTTGAGGCCAATCCTAACGAAGATCCAGGTGATCACATGACTACTTTCCACCTTTGGTGTTCATCTAACTCACTTAAAGATGACTCCGTCCAGTTGTGATTGTTTCAACGCACTCTTATTGGGAGTGTCGAGAAATGGTACATTGAGCTTGATCGTTCACGATACTCTTCTTTTGGCGAACTTGGAATGGCCTTCCTTAACCATTTCCAGTTACTTGTGAGATACGACGTCGGCACAGAGTTGCTAGCCAATTTCGATCAAACGACAATGGACCATATCTCGGACCATATCCGAGAGTGGCGACGCCGAAAGAGTCTTATCAAGGTACCCGTCCCACCAACATTCCTGCTTGAGTGGTTCCTTAAGTCTTTAGTTCTGCAGTTATCCAAAGACGTCGCGACTTTAGGGGTTTTCACCGAGGAAGATGCCATCATGAGGGCTCAACAGTTTGAGCTTATCTATTCTCAGTCTGGTCTATTGTACACCATCTTGCCGGATGCACCACGATCGATTCTGGATAAAAACAGACAGAGAGAGGGACCACATGCCGATGGTATAGTTGGTTCGGCACAAACCAAGCCCGCTGAGCAATTGACAAAACAATTGCAGCAGTTATCTATACAACACTCAGTGGCCAGCCAGA
>SNQJ01S0107352.1:1706-14241 GCA_010110895.2 Picea sitchensis
GAAATACCGGACCGTTGATCTGACTCCATTTCGGAGTTTCGGATACCAGGAGTTGGAGGAGTCAAGAGTCGAGACTCTTCATCACAGGAGTCCCGAAGTTGCGAAATGCGAAACGCCGAAATCCTGAAACAGGCACATCAACAAAGACTCCATTTCAGAGTTTCGCAGATCGGGAAATCAAAGATCAAAGGAACTTTAACCTTTGAAGTAGAGAACCTCGAAATCCCGAAACAGGCACATCAACAAACCACGTCAGCTAAGGACACAGGACACGTGGCACAATCAGGCAATGACAAGTGTCAAGTTGATTAAGTCATGAATCAGAGGGACACGTGGCACCTATTTGGCACGTGTCAATCCACATGTGACGTCAATAGGTTTACGTCACATCGGAACTTTCTATTTTGGGGTTTTACATAGCAAGCAGAAACTCCACCATCATGAAGTCTCGAACTCCAAAATGCCGAAAGGGACTATTGTGAGTCTCGAAAACCTGAAAGGCAAAACTCTGAAATCTCGTCAATCGTCCATCGCAGTGGGTTATGTGAACCGTCTGATCACTTCATAGATTTTGTGATCATGAATTTTATAATGTTGGAGTCACGATGACTCGAAGGGAAAAACGTCGAAATCCCTTCATTCGTTCGATTAAGAAAAGAAGGGATCAGATTATGAAGTCTTGTGGACTGTTAATCTGGCTCCATTTTGGGGATTGCGACTTGGAGTGATGAGACACTTCTCCACAGGAATGCCGAAATTCCGAAATGCGAAATGGCGAAATCAACATGAGACCCTGTGCTTGTAATCCAACGGTGTTGGATACTTGGAAATCTGATCGAAGGGCTATTGTTGCTCTTCACGATTAATTTTTCAGTTATGATTCAGTTAGCAGAACCGAATCATGGTTCTTGGACGGTTGGCATTTCAGTTGCTGAAGCGTTGTTCTAGGGATTTGAGGGGTAACTGAAGGGGTTGTAGTGTATAAAAGAAACACGCAGTGACTGTGTGTTGTTGGTTGTTCTGACTGAAAAATGAGTTGAACTGTAGAAAGGTAAAATTATAGTATGTGCAGTGTGAAGAAAGCTCAGAGATAAGGAACATAAGTTGAACAGAGGAGAAAAGGTGAAGAGAGTAGAATGTGCACATATCAAAGAGCATGAGAAGGACAGAGAAAGAACAGATAGAAAGAGACAGCAAGTCAAGTGAAGTATGAACAGAGCAGAAGAATAGTGTAGCAGAGAAGAATTGTAGAACAGTGAAGAAGTGGTAAGAATTGATTTATCTATGTTGTTGGTTATTCAATCATTTAGTTGTAATAAGGGTGGTAGGGAGGTGCTAGGGAGGACTGTTGTCCTCAGAGGTTCAAGTGGGTGCTTGAAGATAGGGAGTTGTAGCTTCCATCTGGGTGCAGCCAGAAAAACCAGGGTGGCGGGGTGGTGCAAGGGAGAACAAGTGTTCTATGTTATACAGGTTGGAGCCTGTGTAACTGGAAGTTGGTGTTGGAACACTTGGGGAGTTGGTTCTTCCTTCTATTAGGTGCTAGAGAAACCAGAGATTTGGTGCTCTCAAACAAGTTGGAGCTTGTAAAATAGAGGTAGTAGCCTCACATTGAGTTGGTGCTCAATTATAGATGATGTACAGAACTTAAAAGACTGCCTATCATTTCGAAGAAGAAGAGGTTTTCTCCCTTTATGGGCTTCCTCGTGAAAATCTGTCTCTGTGTATATCTTCTGTGTGACTGATGCTCATTATTTATGTTGTCCATCTGTTGTATAATATTGATGATCACTTGAAGAAAGATTAAGAATGTTTTAATAGACTTAAAATTGTTTAAGTATAATAACAACTTATTCACCCCCCCCCTCTCAGTTGTCTTGGTAATTTCAACATGTCGTGGGGGTCAACGACAACATAGAGTAATGATGGTTCTCTCTGTGCTGTCCGAGACACCTCATTGTAAAGGTAATGAGAGTCAAGATACTGTCGCCCTTATGGAAACTGTGCTGATGTCGACAGGAAGGGAGACGCGACTCCAAGAAGCAAAGGGGGCTTCATGAAATCCACATGATAAGATCAGAGACTGAGGAGATACATGGACGAAGTCAAGATGCGGTGAGACTCAAGACTTCCCTTGGTTGGGGATATTTGTGAAGGATAAGTGGCAACAACCGTGGAAATGAATCTAGTGTCAGGGGGATGACTAGACTAGGGTTAAATTGTGCCAGAGGCATGACAAAGTGGACAAACTCAGAGATCAGGGGTAAATGGATTGTGGGATACTCAAGGTTTATGGACAATGTCAACATGAGGAGAAGGTAATGAATGCCCCAACCAAGGGTGATATGGGTTTCTTTTGCCAGAAAAAGGGTCGTCAAGGGTGACGACAAAAAGCTATGTAAAGGCTGGAAATAAAAGGTTTTGTACAATTACCAAATAAATAAAGAATCAGTTGGGCAAAGTGTACAGATACAAAAATGGGTGCCCAAGTGCAATATGGCTTGGTCTGTGAGGACACAAGTTGCGTGGAAAGCAGGTGGAGGGTGGGGGCCCCATAGGTGGGTTTCTGTATTACGTAAAATGAATGGAGGACAATCTGCAGATGGGAAAATTGACGGTGGATGAGATGGAGGGCTAATGATATTGCGGAGGTGTAGTTAAAATGTGAATCATGACGAGAGTACTCGAGAGTCCATTATGGAGAAGTTAGCAAAATGAGGAGAAGGAGCATGCAGCTAATTCTCAGGAATGCAAAGACTATGAGGACTCCCATCTCTAGGGGGTGAAAGCAGCATGAGTGTCAAAGTGTCAAGGGGGACTATAAATGGGACAACTCATGTGGGGAAGAGTGCTACCGGGTGACAATACTGAAATGCAACGGAAGTGTGAGTACTGCAGAGCCGGATGGGGGGACCTTAGAGGAAAATATCGGAGGGTGTCACTGGGGGATGCAATTGATATTTAGAGGGAATGATTACATGCTAGTAGCGATCGTATACCTGAAAGGGCCTTGTTGATGTGTGGTAACCAGGTACCTACACACATGAAAACCAAATACCCGACGTGAACAATATCTAAAGATAAAGAAAATATAATGGTTATTTGATAATTTTGAACATAAGCATGTGTACCTGGGTGTGATGTGAGAAAAATGCTCCCCAGGGGCCGAGGATGGATGGTGGCTCGGGGAATGTGACTGTGTAGGTGGTGGGATCCTGGTCCCATGGCTGAAAACAGATCAGAAAATGGACGCTCGGAGCTCCCATAACTGAGTATGGAAGTTTGGCAAAAGGGACTATATATAGTTGTAGGGCCCACATTGCCACCTCATTTGTACCTGCAGCTAGAGTGATTGGATGAGAGATTTGGAGATTCTGGGAGATCGAGCCAACCAATTCAGGATCAACAAATTTCAGGTTAGTGGTCGTATCCTCCTGCACAGTAGCTAGGGGTTCTTTTTTGGGTAGGGCTTGTATGGATGGTTGTACAAGGGGGTTTTGTGGGGGTGGCCCCCCTAGTGTGCGGGCGATCAAGTGTTCCACGCACGAGTGCACGGCTGTAATTTTGAGAGTTGCGCACGGGGGCACCCAAAAGGGGAAAACAGGGGTGCATGGGGTGCGCGCCTGTGCAAATCACAACAGCGCATCCATGCGCGGCTGTGTTCCTGACAGTTGCACATGTGTGCGCAACTGTGGAGTGAACATGCGCGCTAGGGTGCGCATCTGTTGATGTGGCAGGGGTGCATGGGTGTGCCCCTGTATTACCAATAGTCGCTCATGAGTGCGCGACTATGCGGTGAACAGGCGCGCATATGTGCGCGCCTGTGGGGAAAAAAGTCGTGCCTTTGAGGCAAAGCTGAAGGGTGTAAAAACTAATCTTTTTTGGAGATTTTGATGTTTTAATGAGTTATGATGGTTGATCAAAGATTTTATGTGTGGATGTAGGCGACCAATTGACGACACCGATCCACTAAAGGGATAGGGATTGGGCGCACCTAAGAGAGGCGGTGAGAGATGAGGAGTCGGTTGTACGTGGTGCTTTGGCAGCTTGTGGGCTGCTGAAGTTTTTTGAGTGCTCACTAGTGAGGGCACATGAGTACTTGTTGCAGTTCTTGGTTTCAATGTGGAGTTCGAACTTTCAGTGTTTCATTGTTTGAGGTGAACACCTTGCATTCTCCATGATGGAGGATGTGTACTTTCTGACTCGGCTCCCTTTTCGGGGAACCCTTCTACCTGCCGAGTCGGTGGTACCCGGAGATGGTCAGTTGGCTGACCTAGCCCGGACATATTGTTCGGGAGAGAACTTCATGTCGGGGTCAGTGGTGAGGATTGGGGCGATGGACGCCCTGGTGCATTGTTGCGTGGCAGTGATGATTGTGAGAGTCTATGGGTCTCTTGCGACTCAGTGGATTAGCGGGGGTCAACTGAGGATCATGCAGAGGGCACTGGGGGGTAAGCATTTTGCCTGGGGCTTGATGCTACACGCCAAGATGGTGGGGCAACTCAATAGGTGTTGAGCTACTGACTTAGGGGATTTTGCCTTTGGGTCCATCTTAGTAGCATGGTTTTTGGATAGGGTGCCCATGCTGTGCCCTAGAGTGCTATTGGATGCACCTGGTGTGCGAGAGCCACGACTAAGGCGGTGGGTGACGATTTTGGTCCGTCATGGTGGTGGGGAGGGTGGCCATTATTTCACGGCCGATCTTGCATGAGTGTGGCATCAGATGCCACAGATTATACTCTAGGTCCCCTATAGTGGGATGGACTTTCGAGATGACCCAGAGATGGTGTTACCCCTTGGAGAGGTGTTCAACCGCAGAGGTATGATGTTATATTTGATGTTTTGATCTTTTAGATAGTATAGCATGGTATTTATGTATAGATGGATGTTGATTCTATCACTTGTTTGTTGTGTGTGCAGATGTGGGACCTCGCGGGCGCAAGGTTGAGTTGGTCCGAGCGTCAGCTCCTCAGGGGCCTGTGAGACCACCGCGACCAGGGGAGAGATGACGGTGAGATGAGGCTGGCCTGGGGCCGGTCAATTATGAGAGAGTAGGCAGGAGACACTGCTATGATGACCTGGGTGCAGGTCCATCACATGCTCCTCCGGCGGGGGCTGGGGGAGAGTTAGAGGATTTCCGTCATCGTTTGGAAGCGGTATTACAAGGAGTGCTCGAGGGCATGTGGGTGCGTATCCAAGATGAGGGAGTCCTAAAGCAGTGTCTGGGCCTTCTGACGGAGTCGCGGACCCTGATCCGCAGAGCAGCTGTAGCGGGGGCGGCTATGACTGGGCGACTTCCCCCAGGACCTGAGGGACCCCTAGCTGGTGGGGCACCTCCTCCAGAGAGAGGACTAGGTGGTGGTGCTCTAGAGGTGCTATGAGTGTCTCTGTATATGTATTTTGGTATTTATAGAGGCTTGCGAACCCATTTTGTATATGGTGTTGGGACACTGATTTTGTATTTATAGGGGTGAGGTGGTTCACCTACCTACGAATGTTGTACATGTACTATTTTTTGTAAACATTGATGGCACATTGACCGATATATATATATGTGTGTGTGTGTGTGTGTGTGTGTGTGTGGATATACATTTTGGGATCTTTATAATGTTCACATGTGTTGATGTTTTTTGGTTATGATGTCTAATTTATATGTTGTGACAGAGTTTTGATGAGTTATGTATGTGTGATGGTATCTTAATGTGATAAATGCCAATCTAACACTAGGTTAGCCATATTATCTGCTATTTGATTAAATTATCTTGGAATATGTGTAAATGTGATTAAATCAAAATGTCGAGATAAAAGTCTAACTTGCAGGTATTTGCGGAAGAGGCATGGATCGTGTACACGGTACACATTATTGAGCTGGAGGACGACAAGTTGGGAATCTAGTAAAACGCTAAGGTGATGAATATGGAGACGATTGGCCTCGGCAAGGAGGCCAATGACGACTATGTATTCTGCTTGGTTGTTGGTAGCTAAGCCCTGGCATATGTTGTTGGAGTGGAGCAGTTCATGCGAGGGGTTATAGAGGGCCCAAGCGACCGAAGTGAGATTTTGTGTCCAACGGATAGCTCCGTCGACGTAACCGATGTGGAAGGTCAATGGAGGAGGCATCTGTCAATAACACAAATGATAGATTAGATGCAAGATATGGAGGAAAAGGAAGACTAAAAAATCTACAAAAAGAAAAAAAGACTAGTGTAGCATGGCTACTCTCAGGCATAAAATTTCTTTAAGTACAACCCGTTGACGGGTTCCTTGAGGGGGTGGCCTTCAGGAGAGGCCAGGATGTATGTGCCTTTAGTGAGGCAATGTTGGATGATGTAAGGTCAATGCCATAACGACTTGAACTTGCCATGGCTGAAGGTATCGTGAGTGATATCGTAAGCAAGGACGAGGTCGCCTCCATTGAATGATCAAAGGTTGACATGGCGATCAAAGGTGGCCTTCAACTGTTTTTTGGCTACCTCGTTGTTCTGTAATGAAGATCGACAGTCTTCATCCAATGACTCTAAGTTTATCAAATGTTGCTCCATTGAAGTAATGCCGGGTAATAGCTCAATAGCGGTGCATAATGTGGGGATTTCGCATTCGATGGGGAGAGTGGCCTCGACCCCATGGACAAGATGAAATGGTGTGAAACCAGTGGCAGTTTTAACTATCGTGCGATAAGCCCACAGTGCAGAAAACAACATATGGTTCCAATTGGTTTTATGTTTGTTGACCATGCGTTGCAACATGGTTTTGAGGACCTTGTTGACCACCTCTACCTCTCCGTTGGACTGAGGGTAGTATGGGGAGGAGAACTTGTGGGAGAAGCCTAACCTGGAGGAGAGTTTGACGAAAATCTCATTCTCGGAGTGTTCCCCGTGATCGAAGACTAGATGTAGGGGACCTCCAAAGCGGGAGATGACATGGTTGAAGAAAAAACGCATTGCAATGTCAGTGGTGTTGTTGAAGGTGGGCATGCCTTCAACCCATTTGGTGAAATAATCGAGTGCCACGATGATGTATTTGTGTCCATTGCTAGATGGAGGGTTGCAAGTCATGAAGTCTATGCCCCATTTGCAAAAGGGGCTGGCAGTGATGACTGGGTGGAGAAGAGCAGGTGGTGCTCTCGCTTTGTTGGCATATAGCTGACATTTGTCACATCGCTTCACAACGTGGATGCAGTCGTAAAACAATGTGGGCCAAAAATAGCATGCTCGAATGATTTTCTGGGCGGTGGACATCCCTGAGAGGTGGTCACCACAGGCGCCGCTGTGGCAGTCATTCAGGACTCTGTCGGCTTCATTAATAGTCAAACATCAACAAAGTATGGTGTCAACCCCTCGTCGATATAAGATATCGTCGATAAGGAGGTAGTGAGGGGCTTGGTGCCGAATACGTTGACGATCGTCCCTAGAGAGGTGGTTTCCATACTTCTGTGTTCGGAGGTAGACAAGGAGATCACCTTACCAAGGATCATCCGAGGGGATGAAAAAGAGATGTTCGTCAAGGAAGTCGATATTGACGGGAGAGCTAGTAGTATCGGAAGAAAATGTCGTAATGAGTTGGGCGAGGATGAGGGCTTTCTTGCTCTTGGGTTTTGAAAATTTGAGGTTGTACTCCTGAAGGATGATGATCCATCGGGCAAATTTTCCATTAATTTGTCGATGACTGAGCAAGTATTGCATGGGTTGGAATCGACTACGACCTTGGTAGTTCGAAGCAGGATGTAATGACACAGTTTCTGGACTGCGAGGACAACTGCAATGGTGAGTTTCTCTTCATGATTGTATTTCAAGGGTGGCCCTGAAAGGTTTTTACTAACATAGTAAATGACATGCTCTCGGTCGTCATCCCCTAATTGGATGAGAACTCCTGCTACGGAGACAGCTAAGGCTGATAAGTAGAGGATACAGTCGCGATCATAGTTGGGTGGACTAATCAATGGGGCATTGGAGAGGGCCACTTTGAGATCATCAAAAGCGGTTTGGGCATGTTCATCCCATTGGAATGGGATATCATGACGTAGGAGGTGAAGGAAACCATGTGCCCGAGTGGCATAATCGAGGACAAAGCGGCGTAAGAAGTTAGCTTTGCCTTGTAAGCTTTGCAGCTGCCGTAAATTCCGAGGGGGGGAAATTTTTGTGATGGATTGGACCTTGAGGGGGTCCACTGTGATGCCATGTTGGGAGACAATGAACCCAAGGAGGCATCCAGCGGTGACACAGAATAAGCACTTGAGAGGGTTCAAGCGGATATTGTACTAACGACACATGTGAAAGATAATGCATAAGTCATCAAGATGTTGAGTTTGTTTCATGGATCGAGCGATGAGATCGTCCAAGTAGGCGAGGATGATTTGAGCCAGATCATGAAAGATGTATGTCATGGCACATTGAAAAGTGGCACCGGGGTTCTTGAGGACAAAAAGCATGACACGATACACAAAAGTACCCCAAGGGGTAGTGAATGCGGTTTTGTATTGATCGGAAGGGTGAATCTGAATTTGGTTGTAGCCAGAGAAGTCGTCCATGAAGGACAAAGCTTCGTGGCCAGCACAATCATTGACAATTTGGTTGATAAAGGGCGTTGGAAAATTGTCTTTGGGACAAGTGTGATTGAGATCGCGAAAGTTCGTACAGACGCAGATAGTGCCCTTTCTTTTGTTAATGGGGACAGGGTTGGAGACCCATGACGTATATGTGATGGGGTATATGACCCTCCAATGCGTAATTTGTCAATCTCGGATTTGATGGTTGTTGCCTTGGATGGGTGTAATGGACGTTGCTTTTGTCGTATAAGTGTGATATCATGCCAAGTATCTATACGATGTTCTACAATAGAAGGAATAAGGTCGAGCATCTATGTGTATGACCCGGCAAAAATGTCTCGGTATTCCTGGAAGAGAGCTTTATAAGCTATGAGTTCTTCGGGAGATCATGCAGCGCCAATGGTGATTTTTTCTATGATTCCAGGTTTGATGGAAATATCAATTTTGATGGTGGGGGAAATGTTGGCCATGTTGCCTTCTTCAAAATCGTCGGGGGCAAGGATAAGGTTATTGAACCAATCTATATGTTCTGATGGGAGAAAGTCTTTGGTTTCGATTACGTATATGGGGCTTTGTTTGGGAGTCATAAAGGCTTCCTTGAAAGAAAGAGTGCTCTGTGATGGAGTGGATCCCATGGGCAATCAGGAGAAGTTAATTCCTCGAGGATGTCTTCATCGCAGTGGAACTATCGAGAATATAGTGGATCCAGGAAAATAACATTGGTGACTATCACCGTGTGGTTATCTTCTAGTGAAGAAGTAGGGGGAACAACGCAAGAGGGTTGCGAGGGTTCGCTTGACATAAACCAAATATCAAGATATTGTGGGTTAAAAATGGTAGTTGGGCGTAAAATTTCCATGGGGAAATGAACTGGAGAATTGGGGGTATTTGGGAGCAAATCCTCCTTGAGACTATCTATGAACCAGGGAGGAGTGAGAAGTCCCTCGGGCTTGGGGGAAAATATATAAACCATATCTGGAGAGGGAGTAGGGGAGACTACTGGTGTCACCAGAGGTGTGGTGATGGTAGGATTGGGAACAAGGGCCAATTGACAACGCCTATATTCAATGATCGTAGGACACAGATGTGTGAAGTGATCAAGTGATTCGCATAGAGCGCAAGGACATCGCATACGTTCATTGACGGAGGTCGTGACATAGTGGATGTTAGTGATATGGGTGTGAGATGATGCAGATGGGAGGGGTTCTTGCTAAAAACTTTGGCGTACGGCTGCTAACGTCTATCAAAAGTGAGGTAGTGCAGGGAAATGGTGGGTGTAATGGCCGTATTCTGAACAAATGGCACATCCGAATTTGGTTCGCAGGCCTTTGCCTCCTGTAGGGGATATAATGGTAGAATTAGGTGAACTGGATGAAACAACAGGTGGTGTCATCATTCGAGGGAGTTGAATTAAATTGCGCAGTTTAGGGAGAGATGAACATTTATTGTTGGGGTGTTCGTCTTGCTCGCATAGTTCACAAGGAGGTTGAACTCGTGCTGGAAGTGGAGCGACGAGCTCTTTCTTCTTCTGTCTACCCCCAACTTTAGTAGTGGTGCTAGTGACTGGGGGTGTGGGTGGTGTGGTGGGAGTAAGTATGGGAATTTGCATCGGGATTCCTTTGATTTGGGGAGGGAGGGATGGTTGAGGGACAATCGCGGGTGGATGTAGATACCATACTGGGATGGCCAACACCATATTGGGAAGGGTAAGCATTGCAGCTACCTGGAAAGCTTGTACGCCCGATGGGGGGTAAAAGAAGGGGATTTGAGTAATGGCTTGGGGGACTGTCTCCCAAACCGGGATGTGGGCCTGGGGTATGTTGGCATATTTATTACGGGCAGAGTATTTTTTTGTCATTGATGGCAAGCTCAACGCGATGATGACGAACACGAGAAAGTGGCAAGACCAGCAACGCAACGATGATCGCATGGCAAGATCAGAAGCGTAAACTCCATTTCGGAGTTTCAGATACTGGGAGTTGGAGGAGTCAAGGAAGCAACTCACGGCAGAAAATCGTGAAATGTGAAACCACGACTTAATCTCCTTTTCGGAGTTTTGGATACCAGGAGTTGGAGGTGTCAAGGACACTCACGACAAAAATGATGAAATCGCGAAATGCGAAACCACGACTTAATCTCCATTTCGTAGTTTCGGATATCGGGAGTTGGAGGTGTCAAGGACACTCACGACAAGAATGATGAAATTGCGAAATGCGAAAGATCAGAGCATGTCAAAGACTCCATTTCAGAGTTTCGCAGACCGGGAAATCAAAGATCAAAGGAACTTTAACCTTTGAAGTAGCGAACCTTGAAATCCCGAAACAGACACATCAACAAACCACGTCAACTAAGAACATGTGGCACAATCAGGCAATGACAAGTGTCAAGCTGATTCAACATTTCATGCACAAGTAAGTCACGAATCAGAGTGACACGTGGCATCTATTTGGCACGTGTCAATCCATGTGTGACGTCAGCAGGTTTACGTCACATCGAAACTTTCTATTTTGGGGTTTTACATAGCAAGCAGAAACTCCACCATCATGAAGTCTCGAACTCCGAAATGCCGAAAGGGACTATTGTGAGTCTCGAAAACTCGAAAGGAAAAACGTCAAAATCCTGTCAGTAGTTTGATTAAGAAAAGAAGGGATCAAATTATGAAGTTTTGTGGACCATTGATATGGCTTCATTTTGGGGATTGCGACTTGGAGTGTTGAGACACTTCTTCACAGGAATGCCGAAATGTCGAAATGCAAAAAACACCTTTTGGTGTAGGCTGTGATCATCGTCGGTGGTCATGTGAGAGGGAGGAGTTAGCACCAAGCTAAGCTCCTTTTAAGCGATTGTAACATGAAGAGTCGAGATTCTTCACCATAGGAATTTCGAAATGTCGAAATGCGAAATGGCGAAATCAACGCGAGACCCTGTGCTTGTAATCCAACGGTGTTGGATACTTGGAAATCTGATCGAAGGGCTATTGTTGCTCTTCATGCTTAATTGTTCAGTTATGATTCAGTTAGCAGAACCGAATCATGGTTCTTGGATGGTTGGCGTTTTAGTTGTTGAAGCGTTGTTCTAGGGATTTGAGGGGTAACTGAAGGGGTTGTAGTGTATAAAAGAAACACGCAGTGACTGTGTGTGGTTGGTCGTTCTGAATGAAAAATGAGTTGAACTGTAAGAAAGGGAAAATATAACTCAGAGATGAGTAACATATGAGGAATAGATAGAAGCAAGAGAAGAATCGCAGAACAGCTTGAAGCATAGCAGAATTGCAGAACAGACAGAGGAAGAGAAGAATTGCAGAACAGTTAGAAGTAGACCAGATTTACAGAACAAAGAAGAAGTGGTAAGAATCAATTTATCTGTGTTGTTGGTTATTCAATCATTTATTTATAATCAGGGAGGTAGGGTGGTTGTAGGGAGGACTGTGGTCCTTTGATATTCGAGTTGGTGCTTGAATATTGGGAGTTGTAACTTCCATTGAGTTGTGGCTAGAAAACAGGGTGGCAGGGTGGTGCTTGGGAAAACACAGAGTTTTCTATATGCAAGTTGGTGCTTGTATAAGTGGAAGTAGGTGCTTCCATCCAGTCGGTGTTGGAACACTCAGGGAGTTGGTGCTAGAGAAACCAGAGAGTTGGAGCTCTCAAACAAGTTGGTGCTTGTATAAGTGGAAGTAGGTGCTTCCATCCAGTCGGTGCTGGAACACTCAGGGAGTTGGTGCTTCCTTCTAGTCAGTGCTAGAGAAACCAGAGAGTTGGTGATCTCAACAAGTTGGAGCTTGTAAAACAAAGGTATTAGCCTCATTTTTAGTTTGTGCTCAAACATAGATGATGTACAGAAATTAAAAGATTGCCTATCATTTCGAAGAAGAAGAGGTTTTCTCCCTTTATGGGTTTCCTCGTGAAAACCTGTCTCTGTATATATCTTATGTGTGATTGATGCTCATTATTTATGTTGTTCATATTATGTATAATATTGATGGTCACTTGATGA
>SNQJ01S0107352.1:14251-27566 GCA_010110895.2 Picea sitchensis
TAATTTAAGATATAACTTATATCTTAATTTACAATTATTGAAAAAGAATCTACCTAGAAATACATGGCAGGAACAAAGTAATTAACATGAAATGGAATATTCCCATAAAGTAATATGAAACGTAACATGTGAAGAAGATATCTAATAATATAATCTCGCGTAAATCGCAGTTTAATGCATTTTAATGGGAGATGTCCTCGAGGTTTTCGCTTATTAATGTCAATCTTTTCGAACCTGTGTGGTGAGTTGTCACTAATCAAAGCATAATTAATGCGCATTGGGAAGGGTGCGAAGGTGGCAGGGATGGAAGGGGACGATAAATGCTTTGAAACTTTTTGTGAACCCAGGTAGAGTGAAGCTTGCAAGTTCGAGGAGTCCAGGGTGGAATTGTAGATCATGAAAGTTTTGGGTGCAAGATGTATATCACGAAAAACGGGGAATGAGAGTTCGATAGCACCAACCCAGGAACCGACGACCATAAAATTGACTGAGTATGGAAAGGAACGACGGTCTGTCGAACTCCCATAAATCCCGGTTTAATGTGTGTTAATGGGAGATGTCCTCGAGGTTTTCGCTTATTAATGCCAATTTTTGTACCAGTGTGTTGAGTTGTCACTAGTAAAATCATAATTAATGTGCATTACGAAGGGCGCGAAGGTGGCGGGGATGGAAGGGAGCGATAGATGCTTTGAAACTTTTGTGAACCTGGGTAGAGTGAAGCTTGCGAGTTCGAGGAGTCCAGGGTGGAATTGTAGATCACATAAGTTTTGGGTGCAAGATGTATATAACAGAACAAGGGGCATGAGAGTTCGATAACACCAACCTCGGAAACTGCGGCGATAAAATTGGCTAAGTATGGAAAGGAACGACGATTGGTCAAACTCGTGATGTGAGGATATAGATGGAGATGAGGATATATCAGTCCTCCAACCCAGGAAATCGCGATCAGAGAAAGGCGACTAAGTATAGAACCAGAAAGGGATAATAGAGAGGAAGAAGAAAAGGAAAAAAGGGGTAAGTATCTCACACAACAACAACTACTGTTCGTTTATTAATGCCAATATTTTCGAACCTGTGTGGTGAGTTGTCACTAGTAAGAACATAATGAATGTGCATTGGGAAGGGAGCGAATGTGGCGGGGGTGGAAGGGAGTGATAAATGGTTTGAAACTTTTGTGAACTTGGGTATAGTGAAGCTTGTGAGTTTGAGGAGTCTGGGGTCGAATTGTAGATCATGAAAGTTTTGGGTACAAGATGTATATCACGAAACACAAGGCATAAGAGCTCAATAGCGTTAATTTGAAACCCCGCGGTTAGATAATTGGCTAAGTGTTGAAAGGGACGACGATCGGTCGGGCTCATGATGTGACAATATAGATGGAGATGAGCATCTTTCAGTCCGCCAACCCAGGAACCCGCGACCATAGAAATGTAACTAAGTATAGAACCAGAAAGAGATAATAGAGGGGAAGAAGACAAGGGAAAAATGAGTAAGTATAGAGGAGGGAAGATAAAGGGAGAAAAGAACGTCTTAAATTATTGTAGAAAGAGGTTGAATTCATTGATCAATAGTTGTACAGGCAAATGAGTTAATTTAAAAATATATATACAAAATTCAAAAAAACAATATTAAACATTGAAAAACAACATACAACAACCTCAAATATTTTATATTAAGATAAACTTGGTTACAAAATATAGTTGAGATTATTTCTCAAAATAACTCTCTTAGAATTTGTAAAAAAGATATAGTTCAGTACATATTCTCTGAAATTTAAATGTGTTTGCCATAATGATTTGGGTTGGGGCTCCCGTGGACCATAAAGCAAATATGTACAAGAATCAAGCTTGTATAAAGAAGAAATTCGGTGATGGAAGACAACAAGACCTGGCAAGAAGAAATAGAAAATTGTTAGTCCTTGGTTAAACCTTTCTATTTAAAGTGGTAGAGTAACTGGATGAAGACATTGACAAAGACAAAAGAATGTGATCAGTATGAACTTACTATGATGGTATCCCATGCCTTCTCGTTTGTTCATTCATGTCCTTTTATGGCTTTCCTCGGCGGTTATGGGAACCGTCTCAAGCGTCCTTTGCCCTTCATTGGTAATCTTGTCGACAACCTTTTTGAACCACTCCTCGATGTAGCTCCTCATGGGCGCCACGTTGATTTTATGCTGGATTTTTATACTGAAGAATTCACTTTCCAAGTCCCTTAGATCAATAGAGAGGTTGTGCAATGATTCTTCAGTGTCTTGGTTTTTAATCGAATAATCAACTAGCCAGTTTTTCACGCCATCTTCACCATATTCAAGAATGCCATAGAAATTTTCAAATGAGTGTCTTTTATAGATCTCAACTTGATCATCAAATGCTTGCTTGGTTAAAAACAACGAGTTGAATATCAATTTTGGGTCTTGGACTCCATTTGTGTTGCCAGCTAGGTCTATCTCAGATAGCTTCTTGAATAGTTTGTCTCTTCTAGATATGGCTTGGATACATTAGTTTTTTATTCAACATTCCGTACTTTGATAAGTGTTAATTTCCCTTTATCATCGAAAACTTAGTTTTTAAGGTGGCTTCCTTGTAATGTTCCTAGTCATCCACATCTAAGACAACTTAGAGATGTGATTCAAGCCCAATTGAAAGACGAGGGAGTCGTTTTATGTGACGTCATCTTTGGGGGAAAAGTTTTATGTTAGCTAACAAAAGCTCAGACAAAAAATTCAAGTATCTTATGATTGGTATTCTCCCTGTATTCGATCATTTGGTTGGTTGAAAGGCCTGCCTGAAGATTTGTATGTTGAAGTTCTTTGTTTTATTGCTAAAAATTGGAAGGGACTTTCAATTCACCTGCAAAATGCTCTTTGTTGAAGTATATAACTTCTTCCAACAACACGGATTTGGCAAGTGTATCAAATGCTGCGGACCACACCATTATCTATCTTTCGTCAAAGGAGTGGCACATATCGTGGCTTACAAAATGGTCTGGAATATTTGGAAGTGATGCCAAATATTACTCCATGCCCGAATATACTCAGAAGGAAATTATAAATTTGGATCTTCACGAAGGTGAGAAACTGTATGAGTGGTTGAATCAACATCCTAAAATTACAAAACTTTCTATCTAAAAGTTTGTTGAGCAACTTCTAGATGTAGTAACAGACTCGACAAACAGTTAGCTTCTATCTCAAAGTTTGTTGAGCGACCTCTGGATGTAGTAACAGACTCGACATACAATCAAATTTATATCACTACTACACATTCTTTGCACTATTCTTATGAAAATAATTACATCTGGGTCGAATATCTTACAACTCTTTGCAAGAATATTCCCCTAGTAGTTGAAGGTGGGTATATAATTAGGGAACGAGGCTCTCAAAAGTTTCTCATGCTTTCATCAACAAGAAACTGGGAAAATTTAATGGGAAGGAATTCTGGACTATGGACTTTGCAACACTTTTTGAATATTACTTTATACTACCACCTTCTGCAGGAAGTTTGACGTATACAAGTAATGATTTGGTTTCTGAAGATCACCTTTTACTACCACCTTCATGCAATGATTTTGTTTCATTCTTTAGAAGAAACCTTGATGTAGTAGATATTCCAGAGCTATTTCCATCGAATACTAATCTTCCTATTGTTTCTCGTGCTTTGAATAAGGATAATTCATTTATTCTATTGCAGTAGATCTGACATTTGAAAAAAATGGAAGTTGCTCGATGCTTGAAGTATTAACTTCTCTGGTTCTAATAAATTGTCATCACCTCGTGACAAACATCTCTCGAGTTGTTGATCGAGATCACAGGTTGATAATCACATAGTGCCTTCTTGGTCATAGAGTGCTTCCATCCCCAGCTTGGGTTTGCACAGATGGTTGGTATTCGTATGCAACACAACCTGACCCACTAAAACCTGCACCTATATGCAATTGAACAAATGTAAAAGTATATCAAGTCGTGACTCCAAGATCCATGTAGCTTCAGCTTCAGAGATCGACACCGGTGGTGACTCCAGGCTCCAGATAGCTTCAGCTTCAGATGACACTGGCGGTGGCAATGGGAACAATGTCATCGATTGGAGGGCGGTAATGCAGTGAACAAGTAGGCATGTCATTGTCAAAGCACTTAGACTGCAGGGTTGTCAGACCTGCAAAAGAGCATCGACTTTAGTGTTGCTTTGTCATGACAATTACAATGTTGATGTGAGTCCAGACATCTTTGGAGGTTGGGTGTCATGTGCGATGATGACCTCGACATTAGGTGAATATCAACCATTTATTATCTGGACATTGCAGTGTTAATGCAATTGTCATAGTCGACGATGAATCAAATGCATTGTTAGAAGCAATATTAATTATGTAATTAATTTACATTCTTGAAGGACGTGAATCGCAAATAAAGCCTCAAACGTTTAGACCAATGGTGTGTTAAAAAAATACATTATTATATATTTTAAAAGATAAAAAATTGTATTTTCTATGTCTAACATTAGGTTTCACACATAAACATGTTTAAGTCAACTGAAATTAATATATAGTCAACTCAGATCCTGGGAAGCAATCAAACTCCCTAGAGGTAGTTTATTTCCATCATGTTAGTTGGGATAGAAGGATCCACCACCAGGAGAAAGAAACAAGTTAGCAATAGAATCATTTGTGCAAAGCCAAATGGGGGATGGAAGCACTCTACGACCAGGAAGGCACTTTGTGCTTATTGACCTATGATCCTGATGAAGAACTTGAGAGACACTTGCGACGAGGTGATGTTGATTTATTTGAACCAGACAAGTTAATACTTCAAGCATCGAGCAACTTCTGTTTTTTTCAAATATTGGATCTACTACAACAAAAGAAATGCATTCTCCTTATTCAAAGCACGGGAAACAACATGAAGATTGATATTCGGTGGAAATAGCTTTGGAATATCTACTACATCAAGGTTTCTTCTAAAGAATGAAACAAAATCATTGCATGAAGGTGGTAGTAAAAGGTGATCTTCAGAAACCAAATCTTGAATACGTCAAACTTCCTGCAAAAGGTGGTAGCATAAAGTAATCTTCAAAAAGTGTTGCAAAGTTCATAGTCCAGAATTCCTTCCCATTAACTTTTCCCAGTTACTCGTTGATGCAGGCATCAAAAACTTTTGAGAGCCTCGTTCCCTGATTATATACCCATCTTCAGCTACTAGGAGAATATTCTTCCAAAGAGTGGTAAGCTCTTCGACCCAGATGTAATTATTTGCATAGGAATAGTGAAAAAATGTGCAATAGTGATAGAAAGTTGATTATATGTCGAGTCTGTTACTACATCCATAAGTCGCTCAACAAAATTTGAGATAGAAGGTGACAGTCTGTCGAGTTTGTTACTACATCCATAAGTCGCTCAACAAACTTTGAGATATAAATTTCTGTAATTTTAGGACGTTTATTCAACCACTCATACAGTTTCTCACCTTCGTGAGCATCCAAATTTATAATTTCCTTCTGAGTATATTCGGGCATGGAGTAATATTTTGGTGTCACTTCTGAATATTCCAGACCATTTTGTAAGAAACGATATGTGCGACTCCTCTGACGAAAGATAAATTATGGTGTGGTCTCTAGCATTTGATACACTTTCCAAATCTGTGTTGTTAGAAGAAGTTATATACTTCAACAAAGGAGCATTTTGTAGGTGACTTGAAAGTCCCTTCCAGTTTCCAGTAATAAAACAAAGAAGTTCAACATACAAATTTTCAGGCAGGCCTTTCAACCAACCAAAGGATCGAATACAGGGAGAATACCAATCATAAGATACTTGAATTTTTTGTCTGAGCTTATGTTGGCTAACATAATTATTTTCCCTCAAAGCCGACGTCACATAAAACCACTCCCTCATCTTTCAATTGGGCCTGAATGGCATCTCTAAGTTGTCTCAGATGTGGTTGACCAAGAACATTACAAGGAAGGCACCTTAAAACCCAAGTTTTCGATGATAGAGGGAAATTAACACTTATCAAAGTACAAAAAAGTTGAACAAAAAGCTAAGAACTCTCTGCAATCCTCACCCTTGAAAGTAAGCGTTGGCTCAGGAAGTCTTAACATCTTTCGAAATACTTGAGGCAATAGAGAGACTCGAGAATGGTCCCACAACTGGATAATTCTCTAATTCGGAATATAATTTTCGGCGCACCAGGTGACCAACTCCTTACAGTTAAAAACTTTGGGGACACAACCTGCTCGCGCAATTCCAGACGTCTAGATAAATTCCTTATGGGTAGAAGGGGACGAGTAGTATTCATAATCTCTGGACCACTGAAAACTTTGGTCCTCGTGCCCGAAAATATTCAATGTATCTCCATAGAAATGATGTCAAGCTACAACCATAAGGTGATGAGAACGTTCCTTTGCTCCTGATAGTATTTAAAATGAACATTGGAGGATGATAACATAATCTCCCTTAAATCTTGGTTTAATGCATTTTAATGGGAGATGTCCTTGACCTTTTCGAATTTATGTGGTGAGTTGTCATTGATAAAGGCATGATTAATGTGCATTGGTAAGGGAGCGAAGGTGGTGGGGATGGATGAGAGCGAAAAATGCTTTGAAACTATAGTGAACCTGGGAGCTCGGGAACCCGTGAATCTGTGACAACAGGAGGTGAAGAATCGACTAAGTATGGAAAGGCGGGGCAAAATGCCTTAAAAAAACTAAAGTAAACAATTTTTCCGAGTTCAAGATCCACAATTTTTTTTTCCAGATCCCATAATATTGACCTCTGCCAATTCGATATCGAATGACTGGGGTGCATCTGGGGTGCCTGTGAGAAAATCTAATGCTTAGATGAAGATTTGTTTGTATTGCAACATGTGACATTAATTGTGTCCTGGTAGTATTTAAAATGAACAGTGGAGGATGATAATATAATCTCCTGTAGATCTTGGTTTAATGCATTTTAATGAGAGATGTCCTCGAGCTTTTCGGTTATTAATGCCAATCTTTTCGAACCTGTGTGGTGAGTTGTCACTAATAAAAGCATAATTAATTTGCATTGGGAAGTGTGCGAAGGCGGCGAGGATGGACGAGAGTGATAAATTCTTTCAAACTTTTGTGAACCCGGGAGTCCACAAACTCGTGAATATGCGATAACAAGAGGTGAAGAATCGACTAAGTATGGAAAGGCGGGGCGGTTAGACAAACCCAGATAGACTCATCGTAGGTAGAGTGAAGCTTGCGAGTTTAAGGAGTCCGGGGTTGAATTGTAGATCACGAAAGTTTTGGGAGCAAGATGTATATCAAGGAACATGGGGCATGAGAGTTCGATAGCGCCAATCCGGGAACTCGCGACCATAAACATTAACTATGGGAAAAACATTCTCAGCTATGGAATATACCTGGAGCTCGACAAACTCAGGTTCAAGTTTAAAGAGAATTTGTTTATATTTATTTCAATACTATTCATATTATTTTATTTTAATAGTAATTTTGTGGCCCAAATGTATACCATCTTCCAATTTGAAGGGTGTTTTCGGCTCGCAAATTTTTCTCAAACACATAGGCGATATAGAAAAGATATGAGTTAACATTTTCATATGCAAGCATATTCTCAAATATGACAAGCTGTAATATATGCACAATATTAAAGAGGGACATGACGTCAACACCTTTGTAGAAGACAATGGTCTAGCACAATATTGCATTCTTACTATGATGATGCCTTAAAAAAACTAAAATAACCAATGTTTTTTTTCCAATTCAAGATCGACACAAAAAAATCACCAGATCCCATAATATTCTCCCATCAATGCGTTTTAATGAGAGATGTCCTCGAGCTTTCCACTTATTAATGCCAATATTTTCGAACCTATGTGGTGATTTGTCACTAGTAAAATCATAATTGATGTGCATTGGGAAGGGGCGAAGGTGGCAGGGATGGAGGGGAGTGAAAATTGCTTTGAAACTTTTGTGAATCCGGGAGTCTGTGAACTTGCAAAACTTTGAAGAATTGACTAAGTATGGAAAGGCGGGGTGATCAGACGGATTCATCGTAGGTAGAGTGAGGCTTGCGAGTTCGAGGAGTCCGGATTCAAATTGTAGATCACCGAAGTTTTGGGTGCAAGATGTATACCCCAAACACGGGGCATGAAAGTTCGATAGCACCTACCCGGGAACCTGCGCCCATAAAATTGGCTAAGTTTGATAACAAACAACGGTCGGTCGGACTCATGATGTGAAGATATAGATGGAGATGAGGATTTGTTAGTCTGCCACCCCAGGAACCTACGAGCATAGAAATGTGACTAAGTATAGAACCAAAAACGGATAATAGAGGGGAAGAAGAAAAGGGGAAAACATGGAAGTATAGAAGAGGGAAAAGAAAGGGAGAAAATAACTTTGTCCCTCACACAACAACACTTAGTCTGATAATTATCAAGCGATAGAAACACATCAACTATGGGAAAAACATTCTCAGCTATGAAATATAGTTGGAGCTCGACAAACTCTGGTTCAAGTTTAAAGAGATGTTGTTTATATTTATTTCAACATTATTCATATTATTTTATTTTAGGTAGGAGTCAGGGGAGTCATCATAGGTAGAGTGAGGCTTGCGTGTTCGAGGAGTCTGGGGTCGAATTGTAGATCACCGAAGTTTTGGGGTACAAGATGTATACCCTAAACACGGGGCATGAGAGTTCGATAGCACCTACCCGGAAACCCGCGGCCATAAAATTGGCAAAGTATGGAAACGAACGGCGGTCGGTCGGACTTGTGATGTGAAGATATAGATGGAGATGAGGATTTGTCAGTCCACCACCCCGGGAACTTGCGAGCATAGAAATGCGACTAAGTATAGAACCATAAATGGATAATAGAGGGGAAGAAGAAAAGGGGAAAACAGGTAAGTATAGAAGAGGAAAAAGAAAGGGAGAAAAGAACTTTGTCCCTCACACAACAACACTTAGTCTGATAATTATCAAGCGATAAAAACACGTTAACTATGGGGAAAAACAGTCTCAGCTATGAAATGTAGTTGGAGCTCGACAAACTCTAGTTCAAGTTTAAAGAGATGTTGTTTATATATATTTCAACATTATTCATATTATGTTATTTTAATAGTATTTTTTATGTCCCAAATGTAAACCATGTTCCAATTTGTGTTTCTCAAGTGGAGATGTGTTTATGAAGACACATTTCATTGAACCACAGTCCAGGGGCAGGGAAAGTGGAATGGGGACTGCTTGTTGAGCATACATTTGTTGAAGATTAAGTAATGTATTTCAAAGTGTACGTGTCATTTGCATAACATCAATATGACTTTTTTCATGTTCTTTGCGTATTCTTCTGAATGCACTTGTCATAGATTTTTCAACCCTTGTCATGTACAAGGTACAATATGATGTTGTAGCATATGCATTGAGGACATACTATGCGTTTGTATTTGCATTCCACATAACTGGCATGTCCTTGGAGAAACTGTTGTTCCAAATATGTGAATGTTTTCATTTAAGGAAAACTGTTGGTTGTTTAAGTGTAGATTGTATGGCTTGTATGTACTTATCTTCTGTTAGATTTAGCTCTGCTAAGAAGTATTGGAAGCTCATTAAGTCATCAAAGTCTCCTTGTTCTAGAAATGCGAATAGGGATTTAGATTTCTCAATGAGAACATTGTCCTCTAAACTAGTTGGCTCTATGATTCTTGTTGTTCTCAATGGCGTCACATGGAATTTGTATCTGCAATGTGATTTTTTTTCGTTTTTTACAGCTTCTTCTATGATAATGTCTATGAAATTTGGCAAGTTCTAGATCCAAATGATCCGTGTTGCATGTTATGTATTTGTCCAAAAACTGCTCAATCTGTGAGTTGTTGTCATTTACATAGACCGATGCACCCTCTATCCACAACAATGTGTGGACATGCTCACTCCCTCTATTTTGGAATTCAGTCACAAAATAATAGTCCGATAGTAGTCGCAAAATAGTGTCTTGTCAACTGACCCACTGGTTTGTTGTTTGTTGCTTGCTCTTGTTTGCTTCAACCTTGCAAGGTTGAAGTCCTGCATCTGCAGTTGGACTTGTTGTTGCAGTTTGCACGGTTGGGATTTTGCATCCGCGATTGGAACTGCGTTTATGGCATTCCCCATTCACGGGTAAGTTTTAGTTCCATGGTTGCGTTGCATTCCTATTCGTTGTTTGTTGTTTGCTATTTCCAGTTTGCAAGTAAGATTTTTCAATACTAGGAATGCGTAAGTCAAAATCCTCTTGCAGAACATCTTTGTATGTGACTACTACGACCAGAGAAATAGGAGTGTAATGATGCCTTGGTCTTGCTCTTGAACATCAATGTTTGACATAGAACCCACCTCTATCACAGTCACAGTAACATATAAAAAAGGAAATCAAATTTTCTCATATTTTCTGTTCCTGAAAACCATACGTTTGGTGCATTTTTTTCAGGTTGTTCCTCATATTTTTTTTTACATTGTTATTTTCCAACGAGCTATGGTTTGATGTCCAGGACATGGAAGTGGGCATATGTGATTGGAAGGGAACAACCTGAAAAAAAATGCACCAAACATATGGTTTTCAAGAACAAAAAATATGATGAGAACATTTGATTTCCTTTTTTATATCTCACTATGGCTGCAACAGAGGCGGGTTTTGTGTCCAGCATTGACATTCAAAGGGGAACAAGACGTTTTGGATGGGAACAACCTGAAAAAAATGCACCGAATGTATGGTTTTCAGGAACAGAAAATACGAGGAGAAAATTTGATTTCCTTTTTTATATGTCACAATGGCTGCGACATAGGTGGGTTTTGTGTCGAGCATTGATGTTCAAGAACATGACCAAGACAACATTGCACTCTTGTTTCTCTGGTCATAGTAGTCACATACGAAGATGTTCTGCAAGAGGATTTTGACTCAGGCATTCCCTGTATTGAAAATTCTTACTTGCAAATTGGAAATAACAAACAACAAACAATGAATAGGAATGCAACAATGGCACTGAGACTTACCCGTGAATGGGGAACTACAGAAGCACAATTCCAATTGCGGATGCAGGATCCCAACTGTGCAAAATGCAACAACATGTCCAAATGCGAATGCATGACTTCAACCTTACAAAGTTGAAGCAAACAAGAGTAAGCAACAAACAACAAACTAGTGAACAAGCACCAAGAGGTCCAACTGCATCTGCAGGACCTCAACTTTGCAAAGTTGAATCAAACAACAATAAGCAACATCCAACGAACCAACGAGCAAGCATCAACCAATGAACCAATAATGCCAGTGAAGAACAATATTGCCCAAATTCACTGCAAACAAGATTGTATCCAAAAATCAAAGGAAAATGTATTGTAACACGCCTGTTAAGTAAACATTTAAGGATGTGAGGCCTGTTAGGTAAACATTTAAGGCTGTCAGGACCATCCAAGGGCCTCGCACTGTGTAAACATTTAAGAAAGTTGCAATTTGCACGGTTGGGATTCTGCATCCACGATTGGAACTGTGCTTCTGTCGTTCCCCATTCACGGGTAAGTTTCAGTGCCATGGTTGCATTCCTATTCGTTATTTGTTGTTTGCTATTTCCAATTTGCAAGTAAGAATTTTCAATACTGGGAATGCCTAAGTCAAAATCCTCTTGCAGAACATCTTTTTAAGTGACTACTACGATCAGAGAAACAAGAGTGTAATGTTGTCTTGGTCTTGTTCTTGAACGTCAATGTTCGACACAAAACCCACCTCTATCGCAGCCATAGTGACATATAAAAAAGGAAATCGAATTTTCTCCTCATATTTTATGTTCCTGAAAACCATACATTTGGTGCATTTTTTTCAGGTTGTTCCCCATATTTTTTTTGCATTGCTATTTTCCAACGAGCTATGGTTTGATGTCCAAAACATAGAAGTGGGCACATGTGATTGGAAGGGAACAACTTGAAAAAAATGCACCAAACGTATTGTTTTCAGGAACATAAAATATGAGCAGAACATTCAGTTTCCTTTTTTATATGTCACTATGGCTGCAACAGAGGTGGGTTATGTGTCCAACATTGACATTCAAAGAAGAACAAGACATTTTGGAAGGGAACAACCTGAAAAAAAATGCACCAAATGTATGGTTTTTAGGAACAAAAAAAATGAGGAGAAAATTCAATTTCCTTTTTTATATGTCACTATGGTTGCGATAGAGGTGGGTTCTATGTCGAACATTGACCTTCAAGAACAAGACCAAGACAACATTATACTCCTACTTCTCTGGTCATAGTAGTCACATACAAAGATGTTCTGCAAGAGGATTTTGACTCAGGCATTCCCAGTATTGAAATGTTTTACTTGCAAACTGGAAATATCAAACAACAAACAACGAATAGGAAGGCAACCATGGCACTGAAACTTACCCGTGAATGGGGAATGACAGAAGCACAGTTCCAATCACGGATGCATAATCCTAACTGTGCAAACTACAACAACAGGTCCAACCGCGGATGCAGGGCTTCAACCTTGCAAAGTTGAAGCAAACAAGAGCAAACAACAAACAACAAACTAGTGGACAAGCACTAAGAGGTGCAACTGTAGCTGCAAGACCTCAACTTTGCAAAGTTGAATCAAACAACAATAAACAACATTCAATGAACCAACGAGCAAGCATCAACCAATGAACCAGTAATGTCGGTGAAGAACAATATTGCCCAAATTCACTGCAGACAAGATTGCATCCGAAAATCAGAGGAAAATGTATTGTAACATGCATGTTAAGTAAACATTTAAGGCTGTGAGGTCTGTTAGGTAAACATTTATGGTTGTCAGGATTGTCCAAGGACCTCGCGCTCTGTAAACATTTAAGAAAGAATGTAGTGTGGCATGCCTGTTTACGTACGTAATAATAAAAATGCATATTTAAGTACTTAATAATAACAACAAAATAATAATAATAATAATAACAATAGTTCGAATAATAGAGACTATGCAAAAAACAATTAGTCAAAGGACAATCTAATATGACAAATTTAGTCAAAGGACAAACTTTGGATATCTAAACATTTAAGTAAAAATATTAAAAATTCAAAAAGACAATAGATGATCAAAAACTTTGGATATGCTAACATATAAAACATTGGGAATAGCGATGTTGGCGATAAGACCTCGAATCTATTATCCAATGAGATCATGACATACAAGGTTTTTTTTATTATATAAAAAATAATGTTTTTAGTTCTCTATGTCTACTTTGTATATGTTATTCATTTGTCCAAAAAAATCCAAAAAAAACTCAACACAAATTTATAAATTTATTAATATTTAAATACCTAATATTAATAATTTACAAA
>SNQJ01S0107352.1:27616-44494 GCA_010110895.2 Picea sitchensis
ATAGTGGATGATATGGGAGTGGAAAGCAGCAGCCCGAGGGACTCGTAGCCAGGCTTGAACTCGTGACCTCTCCCCAACCTGGAAGAGTGTGCGCACGTTCTCGCCAATCGAGCTATCCCTCGAGCTATCCTATTGTTAGAGCCTTGAAGAAATATATTTTCCCAATCTTTCCAATGGCACAATATACACCCTTTGCTTTCTACATGCTTTTTTTTCTATGTAGAAACGGGAAAATAAAGTGCACCCGCTTTTTCTTTGTAGAAACAGGAAAATGGAGTATATGTCATTTTATAGCCCGTAAAATTTACAAATAGAAAAGTTTTCTCTCTCTCTCTATATTTTTTTAATATAGGGAATAGGTAACTTTATCTTCATGGTTATCACTATAAAATATTGGAAAATGAAGTTTACGTCATTTTGCCGGTAATATTTATAGGTTTTGAAAATTTATTGCAAGTTAGTGTTAATGGATGTCCTTTCAAACCTAATTAAAAAATATAATAAATAAATTATTATTATTTATTAGTTTTCTAATAAATAATAATATATTTTTAGTGCTTCTCATAAATAAGGGGTTTCATACATCAATTTCACTAATTTGGTGTCTTGTTTTGCTGTGACCTTAAAATTAGATTATTATTATTTGTTTCATATTTACATATAGTTAGTAATGATTATTATAGTTATTTAATTTCCTAGTTATAAGTGCTACTTCCATTTAACACCTCTTTGGTCTCATTAAGGATTACACTTATCTATTATTCTAAAGCTTATAACTAATCTCTCGTTGATGGGTGGTCTCTTCACTCAAAACCTCGAGAACATTTCAAAACTTAAACATAGTTTACATAATCTTCCATAATAAATAAAATACAGCCAAGTAAATTTGCATGACATAAAATTACATCATTTACATTCATAACCCCAAATTAAAATTGTCAATTGGAAATCCTACATTGTGGCATGTGTGCTCTTAGTTAGTGAAATGCAATTATTGAAAGACACTTAAAATTTGTTTCATTTGTACAAAGTATCTTTGATCAAACTTTTTGATCGCACATAATACATGGAGTAGTCTAGATATTAAACTTTTTGAACCTTTTTTTGGCAATGTTTCAGTTTTGCTCATAAACCAGTGAAAAATTTAAAAGAATTGATGAAATTGCATACACCAATTGTTGAGATTGCACAATCAACATGGACTAAGGATTATTTAGGGTGTTGGATTCATGTATGCATTCAAAACTGCAATTTAAACAATGGAAAATTGTGATTCGGCCAACAATTAGATTGTCGAATTCGATGATAATTGCCCAAAGTAAAAAAAGTCTAATAGTTAGACTACTCCCATAATATGCAACTTAACAATGTATCACAGTTGTCTCTCACCATTTTATTTCATGCCATACCATTATAATTTTTTCATATTCTTTGAAAAAAAATGTTCATAAAAAATTACCTAAAACATTATTTCCTTTGTTCAAACTTTCCACTCACAAATGATACACAACTTTCCTTCCAAGATATTTTATTTAACGTGGAAATATAAAACAATATATTATTTTGAAAAGTTCAATATCACATTTAAAGTTCAAAATTCAAATACCTCTCCCCAAAGGGATTGCTTAAACTTAAAAATGTATCACAACTTAGAGGTTGTGTAACACTATGGTGGTATTTTCACATTTTGTGTTGCAACATTTGTCTCTCACTATTTTCTTTCATGTCATAATGGTTTTTTAAATATTGTATTTGTGTTTTTTTCCCAACAATGGATTTAATGCCAAATATATCATTATAAGTTTTTCATGTTGTTAAAAAAAGACATTCATAGAAAATTATCTCAAAAGTTTATTTTATTTTATTTGAACATTGTAAAAGTATCCTTATCAAACTTTCTACTCACACGTCATACACACTTTACTTCCTATATATATTTTTCTATGTGGAAATATAAAACAATGTATTATTTTGAAATTTTCATATCACATTGGAAGTTCAAAATCCAAATAACCTATCTAAAAGAGATTTCTTAACTTTAAGGGTGTATCCTATTGTTCTAATATAAAAAATATACAAAGCAAAGTGCGTATAATTGCCCATTGAAAACTCTAATTTGCTCAAGAATATGGTGTTACACAACAACAATTTTTGGGGGATTCTTTGTTGGTTATCCAATGGATTTGAAAGGAAACATCTCTCATAAATTTTACATTGCAGCCACTTTTCGATGATATACAATAACTAATGATGGCCTTTTAACACATTTATTTATCTTGTATATATAGGAATAGGAACAAGGTAGTGGATGGCCTTTCAAAAGAGGCATATGCAATGGAGCACGACACTTGGACCATTTCCATCTTTCAGGATGGGCACACAATTGACCTTCCACGTGCACCATGGATGTAACTTACTTTTTTCTAACAATTGAGAAATTGTAGATTTGCCTTTTGGAAGATGTATTTTTTTATAGTTTTTCCTTTTTAATTCATGGAACAAGCATACTTTTATGAAGATACAACTAAGAGATTTTTTATAGTGAATAGTTTCCATATTTTGATGTTGAAAATGGTAACTAATGTCCTTTTAAGTCAAGGAGCAACTATTATTTTTTATATAGCTCGCTTATATATTGTAACACACATGACCCCCTAATTGTCAGTAGGTTGGTGGGGCGTACCCAATATATCCCTTGAACCATCATTCTAACTCAGAATCTAAGCTCGTAGATCGATTTTTCTCCTCAAGAGCTTTCCAATGACTGTAACCGCGCTCAAATCCAAGCTCTGGTTAGAAAGTTATGGCCTTATGAAGGTTCTAAAGCATTCTCGTCATATGATCCATGTGGCATTCACATGGACCGCTTCCTGCCTCTAATTGATGCGGATCCATTATTAAACCTTCAAGCACAGTCCTTCGGGCTTTTGAAAGCCTGCATGACTATCAAAATCATTCTTTTTGAAAACCCTCATCGGAAGTCAGTTTCCCCTGCCTCAAGGTTTATCCAAAATCTGCAACCCACAAGGCTGTCGGACTCGCTCCATCGGGCTCACTCATAAATAAATCTTCCCAAACAAATCTTTCCCGAAGGCGATATCCCGCATGCCTATTAGACACTTTTCTATCGGGATTGCACCGTTGGGTTGTCGACTTAGCCTACTCATGGATTCTTTCTAGAGTCCGCGGGACACGAGGCTATCGAGCTTACCTTGATAGAATCACCTCTTCGGGATGACACAACACCCCGCTATGATATCTTCTTGAAACCCGTCGCCCATAATGCTTTTGGGTAATCTACTTCCCAAAACATTAGAAATCTCTTTCCATAGGGAAATTCTTCTCGAACAAGTCTTCCCACGACAACTTGCTCGCCCAATAGATCAGACGATGGACAAACGGGTCGATCAATGGCCTAGATATAAGTGAGTTCCTAACCTACAAGATCTTTAGCTAGGTCATCAATTGTTTGATAGATATAATGACTCAAATATATATGATCTGACGACCCATAGTCTTTTCGGGCTTAAAGATGCACAATAGTTAGTTAGTCAAACTAACCTTTTTGGAAACGCAAGTCACCACAAGACTTTCTGAAGACACTTTCCTAAAAGATCTGATGGTTGAGATCAATCTAATATGTCGATCCTCATTCATTTTGGGATTTAAAATTCTCAAACTATAATGGGCCTCGCTTCGTCCCCAATTCACCATGGTTTGGCACATGTCCTCCCACGCGTTACCTCCATCTAGTGCTTACATGTCAAATTATGTTCCCTTCCTTTCTTGGGGAACTCTGCAAACATGAATCCATGTAAAAAATGGTGTGTCTATCCTACTTGAAATCTACTCTTTTTTCCTCAGGACTTATGGCTCCACCGCATCGTCCCACCATTTGGTCCAGCCCCACGACCTGCCACTATGGCTCCACCAACGGGTCTCTGCCACCAAAAATTTGCCATGTATATAACTACGTGGTCTCCACATCAACATGACCTCACTGATATCATGGTTCCACACCCAATAATTCTAATGAAATAAACTCCAAATTTTCACGGAACCTGGTAACCTAGGTTTTGATAATTCAGAACTAAGGGATATTCGTTAAGGAGATGAAGGTCAAGCCGTTACCCAGATCCTTAGCATTGAATCTCAAAGGTTGTATAGGGAAAACCTCTAAATAGAGCTTGGTCATTGCCAAGACTTAAAAGATGGAAAATCATGGAAAAACAAAAAAACTCTTCGAGTGAATAAACTCTTCACTCAATTCTTGTCTTTCTCTTGGATTCTGACCATGAGCTTGAGGTCATCTACATATGCATCCAAAGTTATATATCCCAGCATGCAAATTTTCCAATATACAGGGAATTACACAACCATGCATTCCATGCAAGTTTCTAGAGATGGGTTCTCAACCATAGGCATTTACAACATATCTAATTCATGAAAATTGCTCAAAGAGTGGATCATTGAACATACAAGGAGCATAAGGCAGAAATTCCTTATATTTATTACAAATTTCAAAGAGATAATAATCAATAAGGAAAATCAATGCATTCAAGGACCAAAGGTCATACATTCATTCCTCCTCTCTTTAGTTATACTCGTAAACCATAATGTTCCATAATTTCACAAGCACAAAAACCTTGCAAATGAAACAAACATCAAACTAATTGAGCATGCATATACACTTATCTGTTCAAAAGTTGTTGGATGGGAAAACTAACTGAGGTGAGTGATTTTCCACCCAATTGTAGGCTTTGTTGTACTTAGATTTTCTACAATACACCACCCCGTGTCAGGCCACGATACCACTAGGGAAACTTAGATTTCTCTTAGGAAATTCTAGGTTGGGAGTGAAGGCCACTCTCCTTCATTAATAATCAATAATAAGAATCCCTTTATCCACCAAGACCAGGGCCACCATGAATCTCTCAGGTGCCTTCCTGGCTAGCTATCCTAGCACAAGGGAGTCCCTTCACTACCTTTGCCTCTGCAGTTCCTCAACGACCTCCCCTCTCAGTGTTATTCCCTCACTCATTCTGCACCAAATTCATGACCCTCTATGCTTAGGTCAAGTTCGGTTTTTCTCTACTTGAATCCAACAACAAGCTCACTTCTCAACTCTCCTTTCCTCTAGACGTTCTTCTCCTTTCAACCCTTTCCCGCTCATGCACAATTCATGCAACTCTTTCTTTTTTGGAAAGTTTCCTTATTCTCTCACCCCAAATTTCCTCTCTTAATTCTATCTGAAGCTTCCAAGGATTGTCCCCCAAAATGAGGTGGTACTTAACCATACTTCTGGTTGACAGTATTTTGTTGTTCCAACCTCTTCCCCATACTTTCATGAAGGTGGGTAATTAACTACTCAACCATCGGGCCTCTCTTCATTAATTGTCTCTTGGGATACAAAAAAAGGGAGGAAAATATACTTCAATGAATTTATGCACTAAATCTATTTTGGGTGAAGGTTATCTAATTTGGGTAGGCAAGGTAATCCCCAAATCCCCTCACTAGTTTCCACTTGTGGTATCACGGTTCGTACTATTGCTCCTCCTCATTCAGTTGTTATGTCTTTCTTTATTAAATAAAAACATATTTACATTGCTTGTAAAGTTTCAAATATTTGTCTCGTGAATCACAACAACATTGAATCATAGTCGTAGTTACAAACTGGGGGAAAACATAGTGTTGCATTCCCCTCCCCCTTAAAACAAACATCATTCTTGGTGTTGTACCAACCACAAAACAATTTTATACAATAAACAAAAATGGATATGTCTCTTTCATGGCATCCTCTAGTTCATATGTGGCCTCATCTGTTCCAAATTGTTTCCATTGCACCTTGACCTACGTGATGGCTCGATTTTGGAGCAATGTCTCCTTCTATTGAGTATGCATTGAGGCTCGGGTTGGAATTCTCCTTTTGGTTCCACCTGAATCACAGTCGAATCAATAATGTGATTAGAATCATGAATATATTTCTTAAGTAAAGATACATAAAATACATTGTGTGCTTTAACAGTAGGAGGCAAGGCAAGCCTATATGCCACCGGTCCCACTCTTTCTAGAATTTTGAATGGTCCACATTAGTGAGGTGCCATCTTAGCACAAGTTTCTTCAGCATGTCTAGTCCAACTGTAATCCGATCCATAAGATTATCCCAACTAATTGGAATATTACATTTTATGCCATACAAAGTCTCAAAGGGGCTCATTTTCAAGGACTCCTGCTAGCCGCTATTATAAAGTCCACCAGGGGTAAATAGTCATCCCACTTCTTAGGATGGTGCATAACATACATTCTCAACATGCCTTCCAACGCCCTATTTACTCTCTCTGCTTTCCCATCTGTCTAAGGATGATGGGCAGTGTTGAAGGCTAATTGAGTCCCAGAACCTGAAAAAAAAAAAAAACTTTCCAAAAGTTTGAGGTAAATTTGGCATCTCGATCTGGTATGATCATCTTGGGCATACCATGCAACTTGAAAATTTATTTATGAAAATATTTGCAACATCTGTTGCTTTGTAATTGGATTTCATGGGAGTAAAATGAGTTGTCTTTCTCAACTTATCCACTACCACTATAATTGCATCATGTTGTTTGGTCGTCCTTGGCAATCATGTGATGAAGTCCATGGATATGGATTCTCACTTCCATTCTGGAATTTGTATTGGCTACAATAGTCTCACTGGATGCATATGCCCAACCTTAACTAATTGGTACTCTAGACATTTGGCAATGTATTCTACAATGTCCCTCCTCGTCCTTGGTTAGACATAAAATTTATTTATCATTGTTGTCATTTTCTAGTAACCTAGGTGACCTACATAAGGCCTCTTATGGAACTCATCTATAATGAGCTCCTTCGGTTCGGTTGAATTGGATATGTACAATTTGTTTCTGTATATCAACCATCCATCTTCAGTGAGTTGATATCCTTCACACTTCGGCCCTCTTGGCTCTTGCTCCAGGCTTTCCCTTATTAGCTTGAAATGTTCATCATTTTGTAGGGAATTTATGATCCTATATTTTATATCAGATTCACATGCACTTGTTGTTGCTAGGTGTATTGTTTGCATACTCCGGATGAGTGCATCTTCCACTCGGTTCTCTTTGCTCTTAATGTGTCTAATTTTAAAATCAAAATCGATGATGAAAGCCATCCACCTAGCCTGATTGGTGTTTAAATGAGGTTGATCAAATAAATACTTCAACCCATAGTGATCTTCATCAAAACAAATCTTCTCCCAAGAAAATAGTGCCTCCACATTTTCAAGGCATGCACAATAGTTGCAAGTTACAAATCATGAGTAACGTAACGTTGCTCATGCTCATTTAGTTTCCTAGACTCGTAACCGTTTACATGCCCTTCTTGCAAGAGAACTTCACCGAGTCTCTCCTTCCAAGCATATGTACATACTAGAAAGTCTTTGTCTAGATCTGCAATCTTTAAGATGGGTGCATTTGCTGAAAGATGCTTCAATTGTTGGAAGCTTGCTTCATAGTCTGTTGACCACACAGATTTCACTCCCTTTCTTTGCAACGAGGTGATTGGATGGCCTATCTTTGAAAATCCTCGGATAAACCTTCTGTAATATTGAACCAATCCCATAAATGATCTCACCTTAGTTACATTCCTAGGGGTCAGCCAATCCATGATTGCCTTGATACTTTCAAGGTCTACCACCATTCCATCCTCCGAGATTATATGACCCAAGTATTGGATCTGTCTCTGGAAGGGGTCACACTTGTTGTACTTAGCATACAACTGGTGTTCTCTCAATACATGCAGTACCAATCTGAGATGTTCCTCATGATCCTCCTCGATCTTAGAATAAATCACAATGTCACCAATAAAAACTAAGACAAACTTATCCAATTACTTACTGAGAATGTTTTTCATTAGGCACATAAACTTGGTTGGTGCATTGGTAAGCCCAAAAGGCACCACCACAATTCATAGTTCCCTTACCTTGTTCTAAATGCAGTCTTATGGATATCCATCCTTGATTCTGACTTGATGGTATTTGAACCTCAAATCTATCTTGGAAAACATTGTAACCCCTCTCAACTAATCAAGAAGGTCATCAATCCTGGGTAACAGATACTTGCTCTTGATGGTAACCTTGTTTAGTTGCGTATAATAAATACATAGTTTGAGGGTACCATCCTTATTCTTGACAAATAGTGTTGGTGCTCCCCACAATGACACATTGGATCTGATATATCCCTTGTCTAACATCTATTTCAATTGTATTTTCAGCTCCACCAACTCTAGTGTGCTCATCCTATAAGGTACTTTAGACATAGGCACTGCTCCTAAAATAATCTCTATGGAAAAATCAATATCCCTTTTGGAAGGCAGTCCTGGTATTTCTTCCAGAAACACGTCTTTGAACTCATACAACACTGGGTGATCTTCAATTTTCAGCTTGTTGTTTTTTGTTGAGTTTAGCACATGGATATCATACAATGGATATCCCTTTTTGCAATATTTCTTGAGTTGCAACGTTGATATCTGCCTCATTGACATAGGTTTTTGGATGCCTTACAAAACCCTTTTATTTCCTTCATCTTCTTCACATTCCATGGTCTTGTTAAAAAAATCCAGCTTAACTTAATGGGTTGCCAACAAGTCTATACCAATCAACATATCATAGTACTCAAGGGGTCGTATATTTGATGCAGGAGTATCAACAAGGTCATTTGAAACAGACCCTAAGGGTCACAAACTTTTACTAAGGAAGTTGGTTTCCTAAAATTTTATTTTCATTTGTAATAATTGTGCGAAGTATCTCTAGAAGATGTCTTCATTTGATTAGTTTTGATAGGTGTCAGTTTGTTGCTAGGTTCTAGGAGCATAATTAGAAGATTTGGAATTGGTTGAGATAGATTGGTTGAGTTTGTTTTGTGAACAATTCGAGAGCTTGAGTGAAATTTTATTGTAATTCTATAGGGGACATAATAAGAGCAAGGATTGAGAGTGTGAGAGGTCCAAGAGACCAAAGAGGAACATAGCTAATATTGTTGTATCAGTCTATTCCTTTCAAAGAAAATAAAAAATCTCATATTTGTGTATGTCATTGTTGTTTATTTTTGTGTGCAATCAAACTCCTTTCATAATTTGTCTTGAGCGGGTGATAAAGATTTGATTTTGTAGCGTAATGGATCATGTGCAACATCGTGCTCCAAAGCCGAATGAAACCCACTTAAATCTCTATGTTTTTGTTTGCGTTTAAACGAATGATTGAGATTAGATCTGGGATAAAGCCTTGTCAGAATGACGACTCATAATTATCTATCGGGACCACAGAGTACCGATCTACCAACCCCCGACATATTTCAAAACAATTGAAAGATGGTACTAGACATCCCAATCTTCCAATCTACTAGCCTATTGTCCTCCCAACGTTTTGTTAAACTAATTGTAAAGTGGACCTGATATTTCGACGTTCAGATCCAACCGTTTATGAAAAGGAGAGATCGAAGATCGACATAAATTGTGCACGTGTAAACACCATGACAGATAAAAAGAGGTGACCCCCCTACAATTTTCCAACGTGCTCTTTAGGAGAGGACACACATCGCGATCGTGTGATTGCAGGAACCCTCGTATTGGTTTTGGAAACCACTACTTGACCTCCCCACAAGACTAAAGGTTATTAATACCACTCTTGTAAAGTGGTAAACCACCATTGATTGGCCCATTGATCTAGCATATGGTCACATGGAGGATAAGGGTCGAACAAAGTGTTTGGGAATGTAAAGGAAAAGATAAGCACTGCGACAAAGAGCACTTAAGTCTAGCACTTCTGGTTTGACAATTGGAGACCATTGGTCCAAAACCATAACTCGATCAGGTCAATGATTTGATCCAAAGGCAACGAGGGCTTAAATATGCTAATAGAGTTGTTTGGAACTCTGTTCTAAGGAATTAGGCCTGGTAGGCCATCATTTGTGGTATCAGAGCTGAGAATTGTATATGCAGGAAACATGTTGTTAAAATATTCGATGTGCTCATTTTACCATAGACAATATTACTAGTGTCACCCAACCATAGGCATGCAACCACCCCCGAGCACCATAACCTTTGCTAGATAGAATGATTCCAGAAGCAACACTATAACCAATAGATAAACCCCAGCTGCTAACTGGAGAAAAAACTAAAGACAAGTAGAGCGCTCCTTCTCCAAGGGTAGGTCACAAGAAAGAGAGTCTTCATATCCATAGAACAAGTACCATACACAATTGTAGTTGCACTACTCTCTCAAACTTGTGCCATACTTAGCAAGAATATCACCAAGAGTATCACCAAGAATATCACCAAGAGTTTCACCAAGAATATCACCAAGAGTATCACCAAGAATATCACTAAGAGTTTCACTAACAATATCACCAAGAGTTTCACCAAACACCACTAAGAACCACCCTAGAAGATGCACCTTCCTTATATGCCAATGCAGCTCCAAACTTGCGCTAAACTGGCTGAGGGAGTGAGTGTGGTGAGTGAACAAATGAGCCAAGACATCCTCTATTTATATTAATCTATCCATTGACTTTTCTGGCTGAGCCGACCTGAATTTCTAGTAATTATATTCTAATATTATTTATTCTACTACGCTGACTTGTCTTTTAGGGTTTTTACACATCTGTTTAGGGTTTCTCTTGCTTCCAAAATATTTTATTCTAGCCAAAGGTTACACATGGAGGTCAATACCCCCCGCAACTACCGTAACATCAACACTTCCTCCTAGCTAGGGAGGTATTAACATGTAGCATTGTTATAGCCACACAAGCTATCTCATGATCACGTAGATCAACTCACGAGCAACATCACCACTATCAGTATCATAGGTAACATCAATTGTGTCATCTCTCGAGGACAAACTCCATTTGAGTAATCAGGCATGATGTTGAATAAGTCACTCTCTCAACATCGTGATACAAGGACCATTCTTCTAATTTAGACATACGTCCTCGAAGAATGATTGTGCCAATAGAAGTTGATGTCCTCGATGGCTCCAAGAACCATCCTCTCCATTGCATCATCTCTAAGATGTATGATCATATCTAATTTGTACTAGCATGATTCATATCTAACATGACGTGGACTGCCATCTACATCATCTCTAATTCGTACTAGCATGGTGTCAATGCACCATCTCTAAGTTATACTCGCATGATGTAGATTAATGCATCTACATCATCTCACTATCCATGTAGCTTACAATCACCTCCAACACTAGTGGTAGTCTCCATGGCAATCAGATAGTAGCATACAGTTGTTATAATGCCATCCAATAGAACACAACTGTGTCTATCCATAGTAGTACACAACTACTATCCAGTGGTACACAACCACTCCTAGTAGCACACAACTACTAATCAGTGACACACAGTCACTACCAGTGGAGCACATCCACCACAGTAGCATACAACTACAATTCAGAGACATACAATCTCCACAAAAATCAAATCATATCATCTGATCTCATCCTGCATCAACAATGTCATCAATTGCATCACCTCTAAGATGTACTCACATGATGTGAATGCATCATATCTAAGTTGTACTAGCGTGATCTGGAGTATCATCTACATCATCTCTAAGCCATACTAGCATGACATATCTAGCATGATGCCAATGCATCATATCTAATTTGTACTCGCACAATGTAGATCAATGCCTCACTGTGTCATCTCTAAGTTGTACTAGCATGACATATCTAGCATGATGCCAATGCATCATATCTAAGTTGTATGCCACCTCTAAGTTGTACTAGCATGACACAAGCCCCATGCATCATCTCTAAGTTGTATGGTCATCTCTAAGATGTACTAGCATGAGACATCTAGCATGATGTCAATAAATCATATCTAAGTTGTACTTGCATGGACATATCTATCATGATGCAACTCATCAACATCGTATCTAAGTTGTACTAGAATGAACATAACTAGCATGATGTCAATACATCATATCTAAGTTGTATGTCCACCTTTAAGCTGTATTAGCATGATGCTCCTTAGGCCACTGTATCATCAACAACTCCAACCATTTATATCATATCTTAGTTGTACTAGCATGATCATATCTAGCATGATGCAAACATCATATCTAGGTTGTATGACCATCTCTAAGTTGTACTAGGATGGTACAGATCTGCAACTCACTGACATTCCATGATGATAAATATCAGAGCTCCCTCCCAACCGAGGAAGTCATCTCCTCCCTTTCAACCAAGGGAACAATCTCCACGAGCCCTAGCTTGTCCCTTAAGTATGAAAACTTTATCTTGGATAAAGGCTTAGTCAAAATATATGTTGTCTGCTCATCAGTGGAGATATACTGGAGAACCACTTCTCCCCTCTAGACTTTATCACGAAGAAAATAATACTTGATCTCAATGTGCTTCGACCTATCATGGAACATCAAGTTCTCTTAGAGCTTCACACAACTCTGGTTATCACAATATATCACGGTCGAATCCAACACCTGATCAGATAGTCTAGAAACCAACTTACAGAGCCACACTGCTTCCGTACAAGCATCAAAAGCTGCAATATACTCTCCTTCTACAGTGTTGAGTGCCACAGATTTATGTTTCCTGCTAGCCCATGATATCATAGCAAAGCCTAAACTGAAACATATTCTAGAAGTACTATTTCTGTCATCTGCACTCCCTACCCAATCTGATTCAGTAAATCCATGCAGTTGTACATCATTGTTTGAGGCATATCTCAAACCATAGTTTAGCGTCCCACAAAGATATCTCAAAATATGCTTTGTAGCTGTCCAATTCTCATATCTAGGTTCCACCTAGAACTGGCTCAACGTGTTCACAACAAAGCGAATGTCCAACCAAATATTCACCAAATACATCAATGAGCTAATCAATTGCCGATACAGGGACAAGTCTACTGGATCAGAATCAAAGTCTCTCAAGTTCCTCATATCATTCACCATGGGAGTTGCCATGGATTTTCAATCCATCATCCCAAACTTCTAAAGGATCTTTGAAACATGCTTCCCTTGCCCTAGGAAGGTTTGACCACTCTTCTTCCATACTTCTAGTCCCAAATAGTTATGCATGAGACCAAGATCCTTCATCTTGAATTCAAAGGCTAGCTCCTTCTTACACTGAATAACAAGAGGCTCTGCACCTTAACACCTTGAGGTTGCTCTATGCATACTTTTTCCTTAATTACTCCATTGAAAAATGTGGTCTTTACATCCATATAATGTAAACTCCAACCCACAAATGTTGCAAGAGAATAGAGGTGTATCTAACATCTGGAGCAAACGTCTCATCACAATCTTCTCCCTCATGCTAGGAGAACCCTCTAGCCACGAGTCTTTCCTTGTATCTATCGACACTTCCATCCACTACATGCTTTATCTTGTAAACCCATTTTGAAGTGACTACATACTTTTCCGTCAGGTCTAGGCACAATTTCTAATACATCATTTTTCACGATGGATTTATGTTCTTCCATCATAGCTTCCTTTAGAATTGGTACTTGCCGAGATCACCTATCTCACAACTTGATGGAGCGTCTGCTCCATGTTTTCCACTGTCACTCTAGATCCTTCTTAGAGCTATCGCTTGTGACCTGCCCGGAACAAGAACAACAAGACCAAAAGTATTTCCAATAACATTTTCATAAGAACATATCTATGGTAATAAGGATCATAGAATTACCAAGGTGACCTGCCCGAGAACAAGAAATATCTCCTAGAGGAGATGTTAGTTCATTTTGAAAACAAGTACAATAAGCATCTATATACAACCAAGTATGCCTAGCAATAATAGAACCCTTCAAACATTGTTGTCTCAACTATAGTATTTACTTGTACTATAGAAACTATCAAACTTGAATTGTGCAAATTAAAACTTAACAATTTGATCAATAAAACCTGGAACCTAGAGCCTCAACTGCTTGTTCCTCTGAATGTATTGAATCCAAGATCATTGGTTGGAAAATGTCTCTTGTACATTCCCTGCAAAACACACTCATGCTTTTGTTGGATGATATAACATAAAAAGCATATAAAAGTGCATACCTTTGAAATTTGCAGCATCGTTCAGCTTGTCTTCTAATCTGAAACTTGAGATCATCTTGACAAGATGATCCATAATGCATTTAGGAACCAAAATGGGTCCAGGAAGGCCTAAAAATCAAAATGCTCAGAATCGCTTCAAAACGGACGTGTTAGTAGGCCTCGTCGTTACGAACCCAACTTGAATGGGATCAAACAAACACTGTATGCGAAATATATTCCGTTCTGTTCATTTTGCCAAATAGGCAAAGTTTTGTTGATTATACAGTCCATGCAGTGCTGGCGTGGCAGTTGGTCGTACAGTCTGTACAAACGTACAGGTGACATGGCAATGGTGCGTTGGCATGATGACTGGGAAGTTGATGGATGACAGGTGGATGAGTCATTTTTTGACATGTGGCACCACTGCAAGGGTGACACGTGGCACATCCGTACAACTGAGTTTGCATGGGCTGACGTGGCAAGGTCCGTATAGCTGTACGACACGTGGAAGTTGACTGGACTGGCAGGATGACGTGGGTAGGTGCAGATGTGGTTGAATTATTTGTTGACAAGTGTCATTGTTTGGGCAAATGATGTGGTGCCACGTGGACGAGTCGTGGGCTGCCACATGGCACCTCCAGATTGGTTGGAAGCGGTAAAATTTTGGGACTCCATAGGAGTCGAACTCGCGACCTTCGGGCGTGGGGGAGCGACTTGGCAGGGCCGGGCTACTAGCTCGCCCATGGTAGTTCTTATAACTTTATGTTCAAATGTTTTATTTGAATTACATTGGAGTTTCATATGGCGGAGTTAAGGGCCGGGGCCTAGCCCCAGCCCCTGTGCGCTCCATATAACCTCACCACCAGACCCTTCGCTTTACCTTTTGGGCGCAGTTCGTTGTCAACCCCGACACATACACTATTCCACATGACTGTTACCATGTGACCCGACACTATTTGACACACAGATTTGTGGATAACGCCCAGTCGGTTGGGCTAGCTCGCTGACAAAGGTGCATAACCAAAGGCTTATAACCAGGGGCTACAATGGTATAGGGTGTGTGGAAGGTAAGGGCACGACCATATGGTTGGTGCATACGACCAAGAGCAAGGACCAGATGGGGCCAGTAAGTCAGTGCCAGCCCAAGGCCACATGGAAGGCGCACATGTGACCATGAGTCCAAGGATTGAGGGTTGCGCACTATTATTTGCCAATTTGTGGGTTTTCAACTACATTATAAGATTTTTAATGGATGTTAAGCCAATTTTCGGAGTTTTTGGCCATTTTTGGAGGATCTAGAGCTCTTTTTGAGGCCAGATATTGGGGGGAAGTTGGGAGTTTGTTGCCAACTTCAAACCTATATAAACTAGAGGTTCTTGGAAACCTTAGAGAGGTTCAGAATAGGAAAATGTTGAAGAATTGAAAATCCAAATCCATTTTTATGCAGGGAAGCCATTGAGGAGAGCACCTTTGCGGGCCATTTTCTGGGAGCTTCGTTCATCCGTTTTCAGTGCCGTCAGTTGTGATGGGTTCTTGAGATCTATCATAACACAACCGGATCAGTTTGTAATACTTTTGGCACTTTGATGATGTACTTTTGAATATTTGAAGAGAAACAAGAAAGCCTCACCCACTGAGACAAAGGCCCAGAGACGTAGGCGAGATTGTCGAACTCCGTTAACAACTTTGTTGTTATGGTTTGCTGATTCTTGTGCTTATTTCCAGATCTATATATTTCATTATGGTTGTCATGTTATATCTTTAATTCTCCCTCTTTCATCAAATTCCTAAATGGTTAATGAATTCATGTTTTAAAACTCAACCATAATCTTTAAAAGATCTTTTCGGATAAAGTGGTATCAGAGCTAGTTGACGGTTGGTTTTTTGAGTTTGCATGATTACCAGGGAAAGGATTAATCGTGGTGAAGATGAGATTGTTGAAGAGAATCCTGAGATTGGATCGAGAAAGAGAACATCTGAAAGTGAGAAAATGGCATCTAAAGAGGGACTTTCTAAAGATGAGAAGGATTTTCGAAATACTCTATTTGCCATGGCAGAGATGGTGAAAATGTTGTATGAAGATTACTTGGAACGAAAGAGATCGGTTCAAGGGAAATATTCAAAGAACGACCAAAGAGAAGAAGAATTGAAGGAATTTCCTTCTACACCTGATTCAAAAATCATCTCTGAGGTATGCAGTGGAAGTCATCCATCAATTTCACATTGTTCCCATCAAAATGGTTCTTTTGGTGCATTTGAAAAACATACAAGAGGTATAGGTTTGAAATTTCTAACCAAGATGGGTTATGAAGGAAAGGGCCTTAGAAATAAGGTCCAAGGTATCGTTAATCTCATAGAGGTTGTGGAAAGACCTCGTTATTTAGGATTGGGATATGGTGAAGAGGAGATTGGAGAATGCTCCAAAACATTGGAAGCAAGTGATGCTTCAAATGACCAGCTTAAGTCATTGCGAGAACAATTCACGAAAGGTGATGGTTTATCACTCCATGATGGTGATAGTGAATGCAAGTCATCTCCAAAGAAAAGTGAAGATAAGCATGAAAGGTATAATGGTCATGGTTGTTCCAATTATCTTTTTGATTATAAAAAGCATAATCATGTAATCCAAAACTTGTGGAATATGTATCCTTGTACGTTTTGTCATTCACCCAAGCATTGTGTGGCCAAGTGTTGGAAGAGACAATATTTGTATAGGAAATTTATGTTGACCAGGAAGGAGACACGACATAAAGACTCAACTCCACAACAGAAGAAAGAGAAGGGCAAACAAGTTTGGATGTCGAAAAACCACTACACTTATTGCAACAAGGG
>SNQJ01S0107352.1:44505-55296 GCA_010110895.2 Picea sitchensis
GGTTTTTCCAGAAGTGGATGTCACAACTTCATTGTATTTTGCTTCCATTAATGTAATCACACATGTTGTAATGATGACTTGTTATAACATCATTTTGTACAACATAGTGTTGTGTTTTATCCTTATGAGTATGTAATCAGTAAGGCCAATTTTGTAACCTTTTGGAGGAGCAAAAGGTCTTTAGTGGGGAGGCATGATCCAGGAACCAAAATGGGTCCAGGAAGGCCTAAAAATCAAAATGCTCAGAATCACTTCAAAACGGATGTGTGCTTAGACCTCGTTGTTACAAACCCAACACAACTTGAACCGGCTCAAACAAAAACCATATGTGAAAGATATCGTGTTACGTTCATTTTGCCAAACAAGTAAAGTTTTGCTGACTGTATAGTCCGTACAGTGCTGACGTGGTAGCTGGCCGTACAGTTTGTATGGTTGTACAGGTGACATGGCAGTGATGCATTGGCATGTTGACTAGGTAGTTGATGGATGATAGGTGGACAAGTCATTTTATGACATGTGACACCACTGCAAGGGTGACATGTAGCACGTCCGTACAACTGAGTTGGCATGGGTTGACGTGGCAAGGTCCATACAGCCGTACGACACATGGGAGTTGACTGGACTGGGAGGCTGACGTGGGCATGTGCATATGTGGTCGAATTATTTGTTAACAAGTGTCATTGTTTGGGAAAATGATGTGGTGCCACGTGGCCCAGTTGTGGGCTACCACGTGGCACCTCTAGATTGGTTGGCAGTGGTAAAATTTTGGGACTCCATAGGAGTCGAACCTGAGACCTCCAGGCGTGGGGGAGTGACTTGGCAGGGCTGGGCTACCAACCCGTCCATGGTAGTTCTTATAACTCTATGTTCAAATTTTTTATTTGAATTACATTGGAGTTTCAGATGGCAGAGTTAAGGGCTGGGGCCTAGCCCCAGCCCCCGATGTGCTCCATATAACCTTACCACCGGACCCTTCACTTTACCTTTCGGGCGCGGTTCCTTGTTAGCCTTGGCGCATACACCGTTCCACATGACCGTTACCATGTGACCCGACACTATTTGACACGTAGATTTGTGGATAGCGCCCAGTTGTTCGGGCTAGCTCGTCGACCAAGGAACATAACCAAAGTCTTATAACCATGGGCTACAATGGTATAGGGTGCGTGGAAGGTAAGGGCATGACCATATGGCCGTTGCATACGACCAGAATCCAGAATCGAAGGGCGCCAATAAGTCAGGGACAACCCAGTGCCACATGGAGGGCGCGCATGTGACCATGAGTCCGAGGATCGGGGGCTATGCACTATTATTTTCCAATTTTTGGGTTTTCAACTACATTATAAGATTTTTAATGGATTTTAAGCCACTTTTGGGAGATTTTGGCCATTTTTGGAGGATCTGGAGCTCTTTTTGAGGCCAGATCTTTGGGGGAAGTTGGGAGTTTGTTGCCAAATTCAATGCTATATAAACCATAGGTTCTTGGCAGCCTTAGAGAGGTTCAGAACAAGAAAATGTTGAAGAATTGAAAATCCAAAGCCATTTTTATGCAGGGAGGCCATTGAGGAGAGCACCTTTGCAGGCCATTTTCTGGGAGCTTCGTTCATCCGTTTTCAGTGGTGTAAGTTGTGATGCAATCTTGAGATCTAGCAGAACACATCCAGATCAATTTGTAATCCTTTTGGCACTTTTATTATGTACTTTTGAATCTTTCAAGAGAAATAAGAAAGCCTCACCCACTGAGACAAAGGCCCGAAGACGTAGGCGATATTGTCGAACTCCGTTAACAACTTTGTTGTTATGGTTTATTGATTCTTGTACTTATTTCCAGATCTGTATATTTCATTATGGCCGCCATGTTATATCTTTAATTCTTCCTCTTTCATCAAATTCCTAAATGGTTAATGAACTCATGTTTTAAAACTCAACCATAGTCTTTAAAAGACCTTTTCGGATCACAAGAAGAGGTTAGAAACTAAATAAAAAAGGTTTAATGATTAGAACCAGCTAGAAAACTTAGAATTTCAACTTTGACAAAAAAATCAATTTTGACCAAAAGTCAACCTTTGACATTGACTTCGACCAAAAACTCAAACTTGACGTTTTTGCTGGCTGAGGACACCAGAGAGTGCGCTAGCATAGGGTGCACTAGAATATCCATAAATTAGGTCCAACACTTCACTTAAGGTACCCGAAGAGTTGGATCAGGGTTTGTTGCAGATGCACAATCAGAAACCCTAACTGTAGTTGTTATTGGTGCCACAATGAGTTTAACAAAGAACTGCCACGCTACCTTCTAGTGGTTAGACTGTCGTGAAGGTGGTGTGGTCCCATAACCTGTTAAAATATTCGATGTTCTCATTTTACCATAGACAATATTATTATTGTCACCCAACCATTGGCACGCAACCACCCCCGAGCATCATAACCTTTTATAGATAGAATGATTATGGAAGAAGCATTATAACCAACAGATAAACCCTACTTGATAACTGTAGAAAAATCTCAATACAAGTAGAGTGCTCCTTCTCCAAGTGTAGCGCAAAAGAAAGATAGTCTTCATATCCACAGAACAAGTACCAAACACAACTGTAGCAACTGCAACTGCACTACTCTCTCAAAATTGCACCATACTTAACAAGAATATCACCAAGAGTTTCACCAAGAATATCACCAAGAGTATCACCAATAATATCACCAAGAGTTTCACCAACAATATCACCAAGAGTTTCACCAAGCACCACTAAGAACCACCCTAGAAGATGTGCCTTCCTTGTACGCCATTGTAGCTCCAAACTTGCGCTAAACTGGCTGAGAGAGTGAGTGTGGTGAGTGAAAAACTGAGACAAGACGTCCTCTATTTACATTAATATGTCCATTGACTTTTCTAGCTAGGCCGACCTGACTTTCTGGTAATTATATTCTAATATTATTTATTCTGTTAGGTCGGCTTGTCTTCTAGGGTTTTTACACATCTATTTAGGGTTTCTCTTAGTTTCAAAATATTCTATTCTAGCCAAAGGTTACACATGGAGGTTAATACCTCCTTAAACTATCATAACATCAACACATGCCACCCAAACGAAGAGGGTGGGAGAGAAATGTAGTAACTAGTGAGTCACGATTGGAGTTGAGGCGCATCTAGAAAAGGATGGAATCCATGGAGACAACTCAAAGAAGGGAACAAAAAACAGGAGATGTCAGTGAGAGTGAAGATATAAGCTATGATGAGGGAACATAAGAAGCACCAGGAGGAGAGAAAATAACAGAGCAATTGTTGAGACTGATCACAAAGCTTAGAGCCAAACCAAATATGGAAGTGCCCATGTATGAGGGTAACTTGAATGTGGATGAATTGCTTGATTGGATCAATATAATGGATAAGTACTTTGATTATGGAGAGGTGGATGAAGAAAATATATTCAAACATGCAGTGACAAGACTGAAAATCCATGCAACTTTATGGTGGGATGAGTTGTAGGCAGACATGAAAAGGAAAGGAAAAGATAAAATCCGAAGTTGGGACAAGATGGTGGCTAAATTTAAAAGTAAATTTATGCCTAAGGACTGCTAATTGAATATGTTCGGAAAATTGCAAAATTTGAGACGAAAATCCATGATAGTGAAGGAGTACACTGAAGAATTCTATATACTGAATATCATGGTAGGCCATATAGAAGAAGATGTAGAAAAATTTGGCAAATATATAAATGGACTGAGCTATGAAATTCAAGATGAGATCAATATTTTGTCCCTGAGAACAGTGGAATATGCTTACCAAGCAGCCTTAAAGGCAAAAGAAAAGTTGGCTAGGAAACAAAGCCAAAAGAGCAGAGGAATGAGTTCAACCAGAGGAAAGAGATCATCCAACAGAGGAAGATTTAAAGCTTCAAAGGAAGAAGTAGGAAGTTCTAGTAGTCGGCCACATAGAGGAGGAGAGTTAAGAGGCAAAATATTCTTGTCAATAGGATAAAACAAAGGAAGAGAAATCATGGGTTATACTCATGGAAAAACAAGACATATGTCTTGGGATTGTCCTGAGAACATGTCAACAAACCAAAGAGGAGCTCATATTACAGAGTGATTCAGGAGGAGCTAGAATACCTAAAAATTCAAAGGTCTCAAAACTCGATGTAAAGGTTTCCATGATGAAGAGCTCTATGAGAGCTTTCCAACCTCGCTTGAACGAGCTCAAATGGACTTCGTATGAGAAAGATATCTCATTCTGAAGTTTTCGTCAAACATGGCAAAAAAAAAGGACATAGGTGACACATGGCATCCCCACAAGAGGACAATGGTAGTTGTATGAAGTTACACATGGAAGTTGTACATGACACATGTCAGGATAAGTAGTGGACATGTGGTAGAGGCATGACATGGCAAGCAAGTGGCATCTGACATGGTAGACATCTAGCACCTTATGTGGCATTTGACGTGGAAGACAACTACCACTTGATGTGGCATCCGTGTTGGTTAGTGACGTGACATCAGGGTGATGTGGACCAATCAAAGGCCACCACATGACAACCCTCGATTGAACAAGAAGGTTATATACCAAATAATAAAATGGGTGGTCGATAGGGATAGAACCCCCGACCTCCGAGCTACGGGTGGAACAACTTAACCAATAGGCCAACGATTGAGTTTGGAAACCAACGTCGAAGACACTATATTTGAAGTCATTGTAATGAATATGCCAAAGGGGAAAAGTCCATGGGTTCGACCCCATGACCTCCCTGCCAACCAACGTTCAAACCTTATCAACAAACCAACGCGCCACTACCATGTTACTTGTTATAGTGCCCACACCAAATCCTTTTGATTTGGTAAAATTTCATATCAACAAAAAATCCCAATAGCCCGCGAGCTCGACCGTGGGTCTGTTTGCTCCAAAGTTTTATAACAAGGCTGAATATCAATGTGCCAGACACATTTCCTTGGTAAAGGATGTGAGAAGTAATACTTTTGAGGCCACATTCCGTCTGTATATTTCATTGAAAATAAGTTCTTTAGCCCTCTTAGTGGACTGCAAAGAGGAGAGAGGAAATTTCAAAAGCGTTAGGAGGCCATTGTGCTACAATAGAGTAGAGGACCAATTGTTGAGATTGAGGATTTTGATGTAATTTTCTCATTTTTGCATCATAATTGAATATCCCACTCCATTGGAAGCAGACCCAGAGATGTAACCCACATTGGGTGAACTTCATTATCAATTTTGTTGTGTCCATTCATTTCCTTTATTGCTTATAATTATGCTGTTAGTCTCTTATTTGTTTAATGAACTTGGTTTCCACATTCTTTAAGCAAATCAAGTATTTTAAAGATCCATATCAAGTTTGGTATCAGAGCTAGATAGCTAGTTTGACGTGGTTTTTTAGTGTGGAAGCTTACGAGGTCTAGACTTTTGAAGGGAGAAGGTAAACTTGAGGCTCATCATCCTGAAATTGGTTCAAGGAGATTCACTCAAAGAGGAGGTATGTCCTCACCAAGAAGAATGATCCAAAATGGATCTAGAAAAGCCTAAAAATCAAAGTTCTTGGAATCAAACGAAACCATCACCATTTTGTAGGGATTGTCGTGTCGATTCCGACCATATATATTTTTTCTGAAAATGGACACCATATGCGAAAGTTATCGCATTCTGAACTTTTTCCCAAACAAACAAACAAAAAGCCCTTAGACTCCTACCCTCTAAAACCGACAAGGTGGAAAAGGTATGTTGATGACACTAATGTACTTTGGCCCCATCGGAAGGAAGAATTGAACAAATTCTTTCAACACCTAAACAGTATTTCAGAAGACATAAAGTTCACAATGGAACTTGAAGAAAACGATAGCATCCCTTTCCTAGACATTCTAATTAATAGGAAACACAATGGAAGCTTAGGACATACAATTTATAGAAAGAAGACCCACATAAAGAACTATATCCATGCAAACTCCCATCACCACCACAACCATAAAATAGGAGTCCTAAAAACTCTAACCACAAGGGCCATTAGGATCTCAAATAAAGAACACTTTGAACAAGAAAATTATCACCTTTCCAATATTTTCAGGAACATTGGATATAAAAATAAAGACATTAAAAATGCAATCAAAAAAGCCAAAGAAAAAAACAAACATAGCACCTAAACCCCATGACAACCAAACCCCTAATAACACTGCTTACCTTCCCTACATCCAAGGAGTAACAGACAAGATTGCAAGAGTCCTGAGCAAAAAAGAGATGAAGACCTCCTTTAAACCACATGAAACCATCAAATAAAACATGAGATCCATCAAAGACAAACTTGACCCGCAAAATTGCAAAGGAATTTACAAAATCGAATGCTGTTACGGTAAATGCTACATTGGTGAAACTGGACGCTCCTTTCAAGTTAGAATTAAAGAACATGGGGCTGACATAAAGAATGAACGCATTCACACCTTGGCCTTAGAAGAACACTCCCTAAAAATAAAACACCATGTGCGCCTAGAAGATACAAATTTTTTAGCAAAAGAAGATCACCTATTTAAACGTCGCATTAGAGAAGCGATTAAAATCCAAAGAAATCCTAACAACCTTAATAGAGATAATGACCTAGAACTAAATGAAATTGGCTCCCTCTAATAAAAAAGAAATTAATAGTTAAGTAATTAACCCTATAATATAAAATAAAAAACCCAATTTCAAATTAAAAACACTTTTAATTCTAAAAAACTAAAAATTTATAGTCTTGCTAAACACTAGGTTAACAAACCATTAAAATATGCATTAATTTAACCCTCAAAACATATAAAACTTTAATGTAAATCACTTTAACTACTTATCTTTTAAAACCCTAATTACCAAACAACATTAAAAATAAAAATTTTAAAAGAAAGAGAAAAAGCAAAACTCTAAACTAGAAAACAACATACAAAATTATAACAACTTAGCTTTTAAAACCCTAATTATAAAACACCATTAAAAAATGAAAAATTTTAAGAAAGAGAAAAAGTAAACCCTAAACTAGAAAACAACATACAAAATTATAGGTGATATTAATTAATCTTAATTAAACCTAAAAACACAAAAACTTTTAAATCTAAATCCTTAGAATCAAAACAACACTAAAAAGATTAATCTGAAAAAAGTAAAATTTCAAAATAAATTAAAAACTTAAAAAACAATTTAAACTAAAACTCAAACTAATTAATAAATTAGGGTTCTAGCTGACCCTTAAGGTTTATTTTTTTCTCTCCTTTAGTATTTATATAAGAGCTTCTCTTTGATTTTTAATTCAGGCTTCTTGTCCTGAAGATGGATCATGATATGCATCTGAAACGTCGACAATCCATTAATAACACGGTGGTTTTTCCGAACACTACTGAAAACAATCCTCACGACAAAAATCTCATTGAACAAAACAAAAAAAAGTCAAAGTCAATAGTTAGAGGCCATACATCTGACGTTAGCAGTACGTCAGCATGACATGGCAGGTGACATCAACATGATGCCATGATGACGCCAACAGGGTGATGTGGAAACACCAGGGGTTGACACGTGGCAGGAAGATTTACGTTTTTCAGCCTAAGTTGGCACGATATGGATTTGACACGTGGAGTGTACGAACGTTGATGTGGAAATTCGTACGATGATGTGGCCCAATGACAATCTGACACATGGTAGTACAGAGCTGACTATATAGGCTTACAGGCAGATGATGTGGCAACAGGTGGCAGGTTCTGAGCATGACATGTGGCATACAGGTTGATTGTGCAGTTGAGTTTGTGCTGACTGTACAGGTGACTGGACGTACGATGGCTAATCCAAAGGTGACACATGGCCCAATCACATGGCACCATGTGGAAGCCCAGATGAGGCCAATAAGGGTTGATTAAAAAAAAATTTGGGACTCTATTGGAGTCAAACCCTTGACCTTCCAGGTGACCAACAGATTAACCTCCTCGCACTAACCTACCGGGCTACTAGTGTTTGTTGATAAACATATGGCAGAGTTTGTATTTAAGTTTGTATAGTGCCATATTCGCGGGATAAGCGCTCGGTCGACAGGGCTAGCCCGCCGATGAAGGTGCCGTCCAGGTGACCGTTGGTTGCGGACCAGGGGACTACTACTACCAGTAAGTGTTGTTTGAACTGGAACTTGACCATATGATATGCCACACGACCAAGGGTCGAAGACCAAGGACTAAAGACCAGGGTGCGACCCAGCCCGAGGCCACATGGCACCTCCATGTGACCAGGGGGCCGAGGGATAAGGGGCACGACCCATACATTTTGCAATAGTGGGTTTTTTAACTCAAAGTTTGGATTTTTTTGCATTATTTAGTCTAATTTTTGTGGATTTTGACCATTTTTTGGGGATCTCGAGCCCTTTTTGAGGCTAGATTTTGGGAGGAAGTTGGGAGGTGACCCCCAACTCCAAATCTATAAAAATCAAAGGTTATGGATAGCCTTAAGAGGTTTAGAAACAACAGAATGCTGAAGAGTTTGGAAGCTTAAGCCAATTTTATGTAGGGAAGCTATCGAGGAAGCGAAGTTTGGGTGCCATTTTCAGGAGCTACACTCAGCCTTTTTCAGTGTCGTCAGTTGTGTTGGATTCTTGAGGTTAAGCAGAACACAACCAGACTAGTTTTTAATCCATTTGAGATACTTTTGATATCATTTTGAAGCATTGAATATTAATAATAAAGCCTCCCCCACTGAGACAAAGGCTCGAAGACATAGGAAAACTTGTGTTGAACTCTGTTATCAAGCTTGGTGTTATGGTTTATTGTTCCTTATGTCTATTTTATGTTCTGCATTCTTTATGATGGCTACAAAATTCTTTCCTTAAGATTCTTCTCTTTCTTATTAAATCCTAAATGGTAAATCAACTCATGCATAAACTTAACCATAGTCTTTAAAAGATCAATTTCATATAAAGTGGTATTAGAGCAGGTTGACAGTTGGTTGTTTGAGTTTGCATGATTACCATGGAAAAGCTAAGTCGTGGTGAAGGATATCTTGTATAAGGATATCCAAAGATTGGATCAAGAAAGAGGACATCTCAAAGTGAGAAGATGGCATTGGAAGAAGGACTTTCCCAAAATGAAAGAGAGTTTCAAAGAACTTTCTTTGCCATGTTGGAGATGGTAAAAGTGTTGTATGATGATTACTTGGAATGGAAGAGACCTGTTCTAGGCAAATATTCAAAGCGAGCCAAAAGTGAAGAAGGAGAGGACCCTCCTAAAACTCCTCCTTCACCTCATTCATCTGCATCTTCTTCTTCTTCAAGTAAAAGTTCAATTTCTACTGCAAGAAAACATTCTCATAAACATAAGTCTGATATGACATTACTTAAACTTGATGTAAAATTTGTTTTTCCTATGTATGATGGTGAAGTTAATGCTGAGAAACTTGATAATTGGGTTAGACAAATGGAAGTATATTGTAATGTGCAGCAAATCAAAGATGAGGCAACCAAAATCAGATTGGCATCGCTTCGTCTTGAAGGCACAACTCTCATCTAGTGGCAAATTAAGATGCAACATGGAACTCCACAAGTTGGTAAGATTTTTCCATCATGGCATGATTTTATTTCCACACTTAGAAAACAGTTCTATCCATTGGGATATAAGGAAAAGGATTAATTGAATGGCAAAGTCTTAAGCTAAGAAAAGGACAGTCGGTGCAAGAATATACAGATGAATTTTGTAAGATGGCTTTGATGTTAGATGTTCCATTGACTACATAAGAAACTCTTATGAAGTGTTGTTGAGATCAATTCTCGCTTCCGAAATTTCCCTCCCCTTCTCTATTTTCCCAACTTCTTTTGTCCATTTCTTTTCCCTCTTCTATACTTACCCAAATTCCCCTTTTCTTTTTCTTCCCCTCTATTCTCCCTTTCTAGTTCTTATACTTAGTCATTTTTCCAAAACAACAGGTTTGCGGGTTGACGAACTCATGGATCCTCATCTCCATCCACACTCTCACATCATGAGTCCGATTGACCGCCACATTATTCTATACTTAGTCGTTTCTGCAGTCGCGGGTTGGCGGGTTTCAATATTTCATATCCCTTGTTCCGTGGCATACATTTCGTACCCAAATGATCCGCGATCTACATTTTGACCTTTGGACTCCCCTAGATCTTGAGTATCTCATCATGCAGGTCTCGTAAAGATTGCCATTAATAGGATAAAGGCTCGATGAGATTCCTTATTAAACCACATTAAAGCATGATTTGCAGAATATTATATTATATCTCTCAAGCGCTCATTTCAAATATTATCTGGATCAAAAGAATGCTCTCGTCAACTTATGGCAGTAGCATCTCGACGACAGTTTTGTGGAGATATTTTGAACATATTTGGACGATAGGACCATAACTTTCAGTGGTCTAGAGCGTACTCTTATTATTCATCCCTTTCTGCTAAGAAATAAGTAATTTGGATGTCCTGAATTGCTCGTGCATGCTATGTTCCTGAAGTTTTGGACCGCAAGGAATTGGTCGCCCGGTGCATTGAGAAGTATATACCAAGTCGACAGATGATTCAAATCCAAGACCATTCTCCCATCTCTCTTTTGCCTAAGTGTTTAGTAAAATGTTGAAACTCCCAGAGCCAACACTCACCTTCAAAGGTGAATATTGCAGAGACTTCTTGAAAAAACATGACAATGACCTAGATATCTTACCTGAATTCTTGGAGAATATCGCGACCATCCCTGAAGATATTAATAGATTGCAGGTTAGCTTGTTCAAAAACCCATTTTGGGAAATTACCTGGTTATTTACCAGAGTTACAGGCCGACCTAAAAAATGAATA